>CAJHQQ010000571.1:0-171299 GCA_905132885.1 Moricandia moricandioides
AACGCAATTGGTAGTGTGATTGATCGAGATATTGAGTAGATCCAAACAAGTAGAAATCCCACCATAACATTATTGACGTGTGTTCCCCACAATGAAGGAATTTTCTAATTGTGATGACCCTTCTTAATGCTAGCTCCTAATGAAAAAAGAGATACTTAAAAATTTTGGCCTCATCCACAACGCCACACTATTTAGCTGTTGCCAGAATTCGTCAACATCCAGGATGTGCATATAACAATATAAAATTCGAGAAACAACTCTCTTATGGACTTTCCTTCAAACTTTTATATTAGCAGCTGTCTTTTTTCCTCTCCATGTTTTTGTGTATGATAGCATCTACAGAAAACCTTGCTGATGAACGCATATCGTTCAAGACTTTGGGAGCTGGTGTGTCAAAATTACCAGGATAATCTTGAGGGAAAAAAGATGCAACGAATTGTGGTATTCTTTCCTTCTACTTAGCATTGTCTTGTAAGTACAACAGAAACATGTTGTTGCTTGATGTAACTTCTAAACCTTCCAAATATTTTAATTAAAAATAAATTGCTTTTTATCATTTTTTATTTATAATTCTTAATAATTAGTTAAGTTTAGGGTATTATGGTCTTCACAAGAATGAAAATCCTAGTTTCTTAAATAATCTTCAAAAAATCCTATTAACATAAATCTAAGTTTTAGGTGTCCCATTTTTCCAATTTCCCCTATATCCATTTAACATCCAAGGTCTCTATAGATTAACTCAATATGCCTTTGTTGGAAAAAAACTGTTCTTACTATCCATTTATGTTTGCACTCCCTAAATTAGCTCTCATTGTTTATTATATTTCTTTTTCAGCTCACAAATGCATTTATTTCTTCAATTAAATAAATCAACCATAATTCAACCACCTACATTGCCCACAAGACAATCTTAACCAATGAAATCTCAACTGGCCCACATGTTTCTTCTTCCTCGTAGAGCTCTCCTCCTTCTCACCCTTTATTGCCAATTTTGATGATTGAAAAAACGTGTAATGTATTTTCGTTTTCTATGAAATTTTTGTGAAATATCATTGAAATTTTGTGTACATCATGGGTAATGTAAAAAATATAAGATTTGATGAAAAATTGAGATATTAAAATGATTTTGAAAAATGAGTTTATAGATTTTGGGTATATTTTATGTTCGTTTTGATTGCTAAAATATTATTAAAACGAAGTGTATATCTCGGCTAGTGCAAAAAAAAAAGATTCGGTGAAACTTTTGTGAGGTTAAAAATGATTTTGAAAAATGTGTGTTATGGGTTTTGGGTATATTTTATGTCTATTTTGATGATTTTCTGTGTGAAATTTCATTAAGATAAACTATATATCACGGGTAATATAAAATCTGAACAATATCATCCTAAAAAGTTGACTAGTTAGTGCAAGGAGAATTTCTGGGTACTACTTAAAGAACTAGTCTTACTAAGGCAAAAATAGTTTTATTGGTAACACTGATATTACTATGTTTACAAGTTTGACTAATATTACTATGTAGTATTGAAATGAATTAATATTAGTAAGAGAAGACTGTAAAATGTGAGAATTAATTTTAAGCTTCTTAATAATGATAATTCTATTTTAATTCAAGAAAAATGCAAAATCCGTCTTGCACAATCATTTGCTTTGTTTATTGGGGATATTATATGAAGGATAGGGCTGAAATAAAATGGATCTCGGGAGGTGGTGAAGGAGAAGATAAAATTCACACGATTGTGTTGAAAAAATCAGTAGAGGAGGTCACATACTCTAGTTTGGTTGAACATATTTGCAGAAAGATAAAGGTAGATGAATCTAAGATGGAAGTGAAGATTAGTTACTTTCCAATGGTATTGTATTTTTACAAGCCATCATATATCTGGAATGATGAAGACGTTTTTTTTGTTATCTATTGCAAGTAAATCATGAGAAGTGTAGAAGTGTTCTACATGTGGAGTTCAACAATGATATACACGAAACTGATGAAGAAGTGCAAGAGGATGATGAAACTGATGTCTATGTTAGTCTATCCGAGATAAAGGATACTGACATAGAGGCTACTGATATAGAGGCTGGTGTTGAAAATGATAATGAGAATGATGCAACAAATAATGAAGGTAATGGTTGTGTGCTCACTTTTTACGAAGATAGAGATGCATGAGAATGTCACCGAAATAGATGAGCATGTGTTTGAAGATACAAAAGTAAGACCATCAGTTGAAGTCGCACCAGTTCTCTATCAAAAACGGGATGATGGTATAAATTTGGTTTTAGGTCAAGAATTTAGAACCAAGGAGGCATCAAAAGTTCATATTCAGACGGCTTCACATAAGAAATGTTTGAGGATGATATAATTAAGTCGGATATTCAGAGATATGCGATAAAATGCCGAGGATCCAATGAAGGCTGCAAGTGGTTTTTGCGAGTTGCAAAGTTAATGAATTAAAATATTTGGAAGGTTAGAAGTTACATCAAGCAACATACATGTTCTGTTGTTACTACAAGAACAATGCCTAATAGAAGGAAAGACATACCACAATTCGTTGCATCTTTTTTCCCTCAAGATTATCCTGGTAATTTTGACACACCAGTTCCCAAAAGTCTGAACGATATGGTTCATCGCAAGGTTTCTGTAGATGTATCATACACAACAACATGGAGAGGAAAAAGACTAGCTGCTAATAAAGTTTGAGGAAGTCCATAAGAGAGTTTTTCATTATTATATTGTTATATGCACATCCTGGAGTTGACGAATCCTGGCACAGTAAATAGTGTGGTTGTGGATGAGGCCAAAATTTTTAAGTATCTCTTTTTTCATTAGGAGCTAGCATAGAAGGGTTCATCACAATTAGAAATTCCTCATTGTGGATGGAACACACGTCAATAATGTTATGGTGGATTTCTACTTGTTTTGACTACTCAATATCTCGATCATCACCACTACCCAATTGCGTTTGGAGTAGTAGATGATGAGAACGATGAAAGTTGGACATGGTTTATGGAACAATTGAAATCAATGATATTTGATATCCCGGTCTTTGTGTTTCTTTCAGATAGAAACAAAAGATTGCTCAATTCAATACGTCTAGTGTCCCTAAGACCGAACATGGGTATTGCATATGACATTTGTCTCAGAATGTTAAAGGCCATGTCCATAACAAAAAAAATACTTGTGCGTTCAAGTTTAGAGAGTGTGCACACGCCTATACAAAGGATGAGTTCCTGGACCTTTATTAAGCTTTTCGTAGAAGGTATCCTAGTGAAACAGTGTATCTTGAAAAAAGTGTTGAAGAGAGGAAATTGGCTAGATGTTACTGTTGAAGAGATAAGTACAATGTTGACACCACCAATTCAGTAGAATCTTTTAATGGTGTTATTAGGGAAGCGAAAAAGTACACCTTAATACCAATGATTGGTGTAATCATTGCAAAAATGTCTGAATGGTTTAACAAGTATAAGAAGAATGAAGCTGAAATACCATACACACTGAAGCTTGTGCCTATTGTGGAAACAAAAATGTATAAAAGATGTATTGAAACAAGGTTTCTTACGGTTGATGAGTTAAACAACTTCCATCTTCAGTACAGTATGCATGGTGATGACGGGAAGGTTTACACCGTTGATATGACTATGAATACTTGCAGCTGTGAACAATTTGATAAAGACAAATACCCATGTGTGCATTGAGCAGCTGCTGTCACATTCATGACTGCGGCAGCGGGAAGGGAACTCCAAATATCTGAGTATTGTTCAAAGTACTATTCGGTGGAGCAATGGGATTTGACTAATCACAAGAAAATATATTATATTCTTCGTATGTCTGATTAGGTTATACAAGAAGAAGTTGGAGCTTTAAAAAATATTTCCTTCAAATTTTGAAACGAAAAAGGAAAACCACAACAAACAAGATTTCCATCAGTTAGACAATCACGTAGAAGAGGAAAATGAGGCAGACGGAGAGCAATAGGAGGAGGTGTGGCACTATATTTTGAATGTGAAAGTGTTTCAGGTTAAATCGTTGTGTGTTTTTATTATGTGTAATATGGTTTATTAGGACTACTGTTTTTATTATGTGTAATATGGGGCTACTAAGACTATTGGTTTTATTATATATAACATTGATTATTAGGACTACTGATTTTATTATGTGTAATATGGATTACTAGGAGTAATGGTTTTATTATATGAAATATGAACTACTAAGATTACTAGTTTTATTATATGTGATTTGAAACCAGTATATATTGTTAGGAGTATGTATATTTAGTTTATAGAACCCATATATTTTGATGATTATTTTCAGTTCATAAACTATTTATATGATAATTATGTAGATTTAGACTACTTTTGATGATTATTTTCAATAGCTTAAGAAAAACTTATTAGTTTCCTAAAAAAACTTTCTTAACTTTCATTGTTAGTGTGTGAATGGGTGACTAAATTAGAGAAAATCTACCACAATACATATTCCTGGTAAATTTTTCATGTAAATCTATTCTTTAACGATAATCATAGTGTAAAATCATTGGTTCTACTACAAAAATTTCATTTTGTGATGGTTTAACTAGATACACGTAAAAATTTCCAAAGTATTACTACGTACTCACTACAAGAAATATCAGCTTTAGTAGCACACTAAAGACACTACTATATGGTTTTCGTAGTGTTTCCATGAACGCTATGTTAGCTACAGCTACAATAGAGCCCCCCTCCCCTATAGTAGCGTTTTTTTCATACGCTATGATAAATGGAGATATTGTAGCGTTTTTTCTTCTGCTATAATAATAATATTTTCTATGGGGACAACATTTTTTGTTATTATTCAGTTTTCTATGGCGTTATGCTTGTTATGTAACAAATTTTATAATGACACATTTTCTTTGTCATGGAATAGTTTTTGGCAACATTTGTGTTTGTCAAGTTGTTCACCTATAATAGCATTTACCATGTGTTATTGGATCCTTTTAGGTAACATGTTTCTCGTGCTAGGAAGTTAGTTTTCATAGCTTTTTTGTGGTGCTGTATCGTTTTGTATAATGACGCATTTGTGGGTATCATATTGTGCTATTATTAGGTTATGGATCATTGAATTGCATAATTTATAATTCTAAAAAGAACTAATTAGAATATAATTTACTCTAAATAAAAGCATACATATAACAAACATGTCAAAAGAATACAATGAATTCAAAGCCAAGAAAGGTTGGCATTACAAAGAAAACATCAAACCAATTGAAAAGGATAATAAGTTTTGAAATGGAAATTACAATGAAGCAGTTTGATTATAGACTACCATGCCTTTAGTATATACGACCACCCTTGCCTCGTGAGGACTGTCCTTGTTCTTGTTGTGACTGTCTCAGTGGAGCTGAGTTGCGTGCACTGTTACTCATGTCTCTGATCAATATCCAGATCATTGGCTCGATGTCTTCTAGAGAGCGTTTAAACTCGGTTCTGGTTATCTCTTCCATATCATTTCCTCCTGGGGATTGTCCTTGTTCTTGTTTTGGGTGTTCCATTCAAGTTGAGTTGATTGCTTCTTGTCATGGCTGTTGTTATAGTCATGGCTGTTGCTTGAGTTGTGGTGTCACTCTGTATGCCGGGAGTCCACAGATGATGCTCTTCCTTTCTTCCATTAGAGTTTCTAGAGTGCCAAAGTGAACATAAATTAGATCTAAATACAAGTTAGGGAATATTTAATCGAAAGGGATAACCTAAAGATGGTACATGATATTGAATCTGTGGGTTAATTTCGTATATGTTCCTTTCCAAGATTTGTGAGGCTGCAAATCTTTCGAGATCTGTGAGATTTTTTAACTTCATAATTCGAGAAACCTTGTACTGAGATTGAAGACTAAGGTTTAGATCGAGGTCGCTGACCTTTCCAAATTCACTTCTTTGGTTTTTAAGTGGATGGAACGAAAAGGGATTCATGAGTGATGCAGAGGGAAATCGATAGAGATATGGAGGGGGATCGTCGAGAGTGATGGTGGCTACTTAGATTCGTGGTGGTTTGTTCAGAGATAGATTCGTCAGGAGTGAGGATTAGTCGTGGTGGCTACGGAGAAAGGAACCCTTAACCTAAAAAATATTGGTAGTGGTTTAACATTTACTTTGGCGAGAGATATAAAGAAAATGAATTTTTGTTTCTCCAAAAAAAATGGTATATTCCTTTGGCTCAAAAAATGAAAATGAAAAAGATTTATTTGCTTCCAAAAAATGTAAACGAAAATATGTGTTTATCCTTGAAAAATCATGGTTTTTGTACTTTAAAATTATATAAAAAAAATTAAATAATAGTATGCAAAGATTCATCATTTGTGAACAAATAAACCCTAAACACTATAATTTACCTTATACCCTAAAAATAAACACAAAAACTAAACCCTTTAAAGAAAAGTGTGGAAATATTACATCATCTTGTAAACAAATAGAATATTTTGCCATTGTGAGTTTTGTTACCTTTTGTTAATAAAACCCAAACCCTATAGCTAAACCAATTTACAATATACCCTAAAACTAAATTTGAACCCCTAAACCAAATTATCCTAAACACTAATACTAAACCATAAAAATAACACACGAAACCCTAAACCGAGACCGTAAATACTAAACCCTAAAAAATAAATCCTTGCCCTAAACTCTAAAATGAAAACTTAAAAATTTAATCCAAAAACTAACCCTTAAACCCTTTATCTAAATTTTAACCTTTGAATCATTATTAGTAAAAAAAAAATAACAAGATTGCATTGTTATATTTTATGGCATATTTGAACATTATATTTTTGGTCTTGTTGTGAATTTCAAAAGTGAAAATATAAACACATAAAAGATTGTGCGTTTCTGTTAAAGATCTCGAGCATACAAAGATCCAAATCATACATAAAAACAAAGTTCTAACAAAACACAAAGCCATGTTATCAAACAGAAAAACACAAAATCTTTTATGCCTCAGAATAACTTCATTGCTTGGTTCCTTTCCTTTTGGCGTCAGACCTGAAAACAAAGACATCTAGCTTAATTACGCATTTTCCCACTTCTATAACACTACAGTGATAATAAAAAAGAACATAAATCTCACCATAATTACTTTATTCTCTGGCCAAGCAATACAACATCCAAATGCATCTTCCATATACTCGATCTCAGATGTTGACCTACACATATCAGCATCTTTAACTGTCACAACATCCACCAAGACTCGACTTGCACCAGGGCCCAAGGGTACAAAGTGGACAAGATGGTTAGGATCATTCGATGACCAACGTCGTTTAGCACTGACCACCTTATTTCCAGACAGATCCAACAACTTTATTTTTGATTTTGCTTGATTTTGGTACGCTGCAAGAAAAAAAACCAAAAAACTGAACCAAAATTCAAGAAAGTACAAGTGATCTAGAACCAATCAATATTTTGAACCAGAACCAATCAACTCGTTTAATAAAAGAAGGTGCCTCTTATCTGCAAAGAGGAGGTACCTCCATAGTTGTCTTACCAATTGTATGCCTCCATATGTATGCTTTTGGGTTTACTACCCCATCCACATACACTTTTATTGCATTTGGACCAAAAGGAAGTCCGTTAACCAACGCTCTTGGTTCCCGTGTCTGCCATCGGCCTACAACAACCACTTCCTAATTCTGTATATAATCCATGAGTTTATTTGCACTTGTGGAAGGACTTTGCATAACAAATTTAAGAAACACTTGATAAGAATCATAGTCAGTTACTAGTGAATAGGAAACTTAAATAGACATAGTAAAAAATCTTAACCCTAGGAGCATTGTAATATGTATTGAAATCTGCTGTTGGAACAATACATTTATCTGCGTGCCATGAAATCATTTCTCCAACAGCATCCTCAATACTAAACATATTATGTGCAGGTCTCCATAAAAGTGTTTATGGTTTGGATGCAGTTTAAACTAAAAACTTTACAGCGTTAGGCCCTAAAGGAATCACATTAACAAACTCATCATGATCAGATGAAATAACACATCCCCCAGCAACATTCTCATCAAAAGGAGATCAGTCAACCAAATAACAGGTGGGAAGTGATCTTGTATTTACACTCTACATGAAGTACAAAAATTGACAAATCAATTCTCATAAATAGAAATATAGAGTTAGATGAAGACATAGGAATTCATTACATACCTTGTTATTCGAGTTTTCACTGACATCAGGGTCTTGTCTCTAGCATATGAGAAATAAAAGATTATTATCATTATCTAAACCATCTAAGGAATGTTAATTCATTAGTAGACTAACCTGATTATTCATTCTTGCAGTGCCTTTCTCTAAATCATGAACTTGTTTCTTTAAATTCATATGTTTTTCTTCCATTGCAGCCATACATTTGTTCTTAATTAACAA
Organism: Moricandia moricandioides; assembly: GCA_905132885.1. Lineage (NCBI taxonomy): Eukaryota > Viridiplantae > Streptophyta > Magnoliopsida > Brassicales > Brassicaceae > Moricandia > Moricandia moricandioides. The sequence goes on from CAJHQQ010000571.1 coordinate 8,377, forward strand.
CTCAATTTGGTCATGCTAATGCTTCTACCCATTTCACTCAATCGGACAAGGATTATCAGGTCCCAAGATCTGAGTTAGGACATCTTTATTTGGATTCATTGACGTTGAATCTTGACGACCGCAAGTTCTATATCTGATATTTTTTTCTTGAACACATTACCGAAGCCATTATCACCAAGCAGAAGAAAATTCAATTGATAAAATCAGTATGAAAATAATAAACATAAATTACAATCTTTTCAGCAGCATTTACATTGATAGTTGTACCATCCTTCCTAGTACGTGATTTGACCCAAACTCTTAGCTTTGACACCTGAGATGGTTCTTTGCTAGTCTTTACCAAATCTTCTCTCAATCTCACCATTCCTCTATGCCCGCAAGTGTGAGGAATCTGTTTCTCTCTTCTTTATTTATATGAATCACTAATAACCTAAATATGAAAGATAAGAACATATGTTGATTGAACTTACCACAATAGTTGTTCACAGAACTATTAAAAATTTCACATAAGTCAGCACCTTAAAGGCGTTAATAGTATTCTCTTTGATAAATTTACGCTATTCAGTTGTACTTACATTCTTTGGTCGCAGATTCATCGTATCTTTAAAGGTTGTAGCTTGCATGACAGAGGTTACCAATTGTGATTTGGATACTCTCCACAAAGATCACATTTACTTAAACACAACAAACTTTTTAAACTCTTCCACTACAAGAAAACAATTACTTAGCGAGGGCAGATTTCGTGGCTATTTCCTCGTAAAAGAGGGTTTACGAGGAAATAACCACGAAATGGTAAACCTTGTGCCACGTTCATCGTAAAGACATTTTCCTCGCTAAATCCACGTAAAGTTTACGAGGAAACATTTCCTCGTAATGGTGGGCCTAAGTTTCCTCGTAAAGGTGGGCCTAAGTTTCCTCGTAAATACCACGGAAAGTAACCACACACAATACACGCTAACATTTCCTCGCTAAATACACGTAAATGATTCCTCGTAAACTACTGGCTAACCTTTCCACGTTAAATCCACGTAACATAATCCTCGTAAGTCCCTCGTTAGGTTTCGTCGTAACAGCCACGTAATGTATTCCACGTAAATCCCACGTTAGGTTTCGGAAGTTAATTCCTCGTAACATTAACGAGTAATTAACTTCAAAAATTATTTTTCCCTGCATTTATAATTTTATTAAATATAATTAAATATTTTTTTGAAATAAAATTAAATTAATTAAATAGAACAAAAACATTTTATAAATATTTAAGTTTTATACAATTTATATTACAACAAAAGGAAAGAAGAGCTATGGATTCTGGGAGTCGTCGTTCCGTCTGTCCATCTCGTTCTGGTCTGGGTCTGGAATGCCCAATTGTCTCCGTCTCGCTGCTAACATTATCTCCAATTACGAATTTCCAGCCGCTAGAACGTCCAGGAAACTCTCGAGTGAACCCATTTGAGATTGTGTCGCCTGTAACTCCGCACGCAGCTGAGAAGTCTCATATTCCCGTCGCTGAGCATAAGACGATGTCGCTCTTGGGACATCATTAACAGAACCAATCCCCAATCTACGTCCCTTTTTCTTAGGGACGACCTTTTTAAAAAATAAAAATTAATGTTAGCCAATAATAAAATGAAAAGATATTAAATGAATAACAAGAAAACAATTTTACCTCCTCGTAAATCTCATCCACTTGCGCAGTGGATAATATAACGGGTGTCCCATCGGCGGACTGCTGGGTCAGCTGGGTTTGGCGTTCTTCAACCCGAGCAACAACGTCGTTGTAGATTTGCTCGGATCTAGGATCTACAAATTTCCTAGCCTTTTTCTTGTGGGTGCTCTCGTAAAGTTCCTTAAGAGAGGGTAGAACTCCCATCTCTTTAGCCTAATATTTTTTTAAAAATAATTACTCAATTAAAATATATATAATTAAAAAATTAAAAAATTTAAATATTTAATTACCATTTGTAGACGGACACCGGCGTGTGGTGTTTGACCTGAAGAGTGAAGCATGGGCAAGTTGCCATGCTCGTCTCTCGTCAGACGGGAAGAGGAGCAGCTGTTGGAGACTCTGATCGAGGATGGCAAGTTCCAATAACGTATGAGGCCATCCCACACCTCCGTTGTGAGCTCAGCGGGCTTCCCGTGCTCATAACCGTCGACCAAATAATCGTCCTTCCAGTTAGACACCGTGTCCAACAATCGCTCTTTTGCCTTTTTGATAAAAGCTTCCTTCATGTTCTCGTTCACTCCTATAGACCAACGCCATTTTTGCTGTAAACAAAATTAAAAAAAATTAACATTAGTCTAAAAATATTTTAAAAATTGTAATTAATAATGAAAAATAAAATTAATAGTTACCGCAAACATTTTGAACCACGTCTTTCGGACGTGGTTCGGCGTTGTTTTCCAGTTCGGATGTGCGGCGGGAAAATAATCTTTGATCACCTCGGTTACAGTCCGAGCGACACGACTATCGGCCCCAAACCTGAATAGAAAGAAAACAAATTAACATTATTAAATATTTGAATGTTGCTATAAATAAAAAAAATATATTTAAACATGAAACATACCAGTAAGCGCGGTCGGGGTCTAGGACTGGTAAACCTTCCCTGCCTGGCTGAGCAAGAAGGTCCTCGACGGTGTACGTAGCATAAGGAGCCGTCGGCGGCACGAGCAAGTCGGGATGAACTTCGGCCGCATTAGGAGGAGGAGGAGGAGGAGGAGGAGGAGGCGACTGCAAGACTCATTGAAAAGACTGAGTCTCGGGGACAGTATCCGGAACCGAACCGGGAGATGAAGATGATGCGCCTATATGAGTACTAGGCCCGGTAAACAGGTCTCTGTAATGAGTCGTCGCTTTCTTAAGCTTATTAGCTCTAACCATCTACAAAAACAAATTAATTCAACATATTAATAAAAAATATAAATACATATATTACTAACCACCTAAAAACATAAATATACTACTAACCACCTAATAAACTAAATTCTCTAAACTAACCACCTAAACTAATCCTAAACTAATTACCTAACCTATCTAGAGAGGAAGTAGAGAGGAATACCTTAAGAGGAGATAGAGAGGAAGTTGCTACGAATGAGAGAAATCTGGTGGCTAGAGTTTATATAGGCAATTATGTTTCCTCGTAAACACCAAGTAAATTTACGAGGAAATAACCAGGCCCGTGTTTATTTTCTCGTAAAGCCCATGTAAATTTACGAGGAAATAACCAGGCCCGTGTTTTTTTCCTCGTAAAGTCCACATAAAATTACCGAGGAAATAACCAGACCCGTCTTTTTAGTTACGAGGAAATACCCAGGCCCAGTCCACGAGAACTTTACGAGGAAATGTTACGAGGAAATAACCAGGCCCACGTTTTTGGTTTACGTGGACTTTACGAGGAAACTGTTTTACGTGGAAATAACCAGGTCCGTGTTTTCGCTTTACTTGGAAGTTACGAGGAAATGTTCCTAAATCCCTAAAACCTGAAACCCCAAACCCCAAACCCCAAACTTATAACATCAACCTCTACTTCTTCTTAAACCTCCCCAAACCCCAACTTCTATAACTTAACATCAACCTCAAACCGAAACATCATTTTCATAATCAAACAAAGTAAACACATTGATTAATCAAACAAAGTAAATATCATTCGGATACATTATTATCATTTTCGTCATCACTAGAAAAATCATCATCTTCATTAAACTCGTCTTCAACAACTTCGTCTGTGTTATCGTCTAGAAAATCTTCATATTCACGATTATGCGGATCGATGAGAAGGATGGCATCAACTTGTTGATCAGGTTCCTCGACTCCATTGGTGTGTTCTTCTTGTAAAGGTGGCTCTTCTCCAGCGATTATGCGTCCACATGGTGTAACTTTGATAACAAATAACCAATTTATCCCCGAGGTAGTCATTCGAGGATATGGAACATAACAAACTTGGTCTGCTTGGGAAGCTAATATGTAAGGCTCGAATTTGTTGTATCTACGTCCACCGTTGACATCAACTACACTGAATTTGTTAACCCGAACACCTCTGTTGACGACGGAGTCGAACCAGTCACATTTGAAGAGGACGCATTTCAGCTTCAATAACCCTGGAAATTCAACTTCAATAATCTCCTGCAAGATCCCATAGAAATCTGTTTCGCCTTTCACACATATTCCATAATTACTTGTCGCACGTTTTCTACCATACTCGTATGTATGAAAAGTATAGCCTCGTGTGAAATACATCGGCGATGTGGTGACCTTTGCAACTGGACCTTGAACTAATTCGTGAAACCATGCGGGATAATCTGGATCGTCATAATTAACCTACAAAAAAAAAATAACTTTGAAATTAATCATAGTAACAGCGAACATTGATAAATAAAGAGAACGTTGTAATACCTGTTTCCTTAACCATTTAATAAAGTGTTGATCTTTCCTTCTGTCTAACTCACTTGTGGATATATCCGGAATTGCTTCTTCGACTTGAGTAACAAATTCGCTGTACATTTTTTTGTTAATTAATCAATTCCAAACAAAACATATGTGTTTGTAATTATAAGTTTACTTATAAATGTGTAACTACCTTTCAAAATAGCGAATCAATGCATGCTCGCAGTTGAGAAGAATATAAATGTGAGCACTATGGAGGTCTTCACAACTCGACCACCAAACCTCTTTCAATTTCCCACCAAATCTCCCAATTTGGCAAAAGATATCTGAAACATCTTTTTCCAAATATGTCGGCACAACACCACCATCATCATATCTTCTTGTAGCTCGTTTCCACGTACGTACTTTCGGTGCAAAGTAGTATGATGTGAAGTGTGATGTTTCTTCCGTCAAACTTCTGGCAACTTAGAACCTTCAACTCTTGCGAGGTTTTTAGCTTTTCCTTTCAAATATTTCATGGCCCGCTCATGCTGATACATCCATCCGTAATGTACATGTCCTCGAAGCAATGCCTCATACGGGAGGTGAACGACTAGATGCTCCATGACGTCAAAAAATGCTGGCAGAAATATTTTCTCCAAGTTGCACAGTAAGATGGGAATGTTCTCATGAAGTTGTTCAACGACATCCTCTTTAAGAGTACGTGTGCTCAGATCCCTGAAAAATGCTCCAATTCCTTGCATAATTCAAAATTTAAAGCACATTAGTCATATTATTTGTGTATATATAAAAGAAATATAATAAGCATATATATGTTTATATATATATATATATTACCTGCAAGTGCTCCATGTACATTTGTTGGCAGTAGCTCCACAAATGCAAAAGGAAGTAGTCGTTGCATAAAGGCATGACAATCATGACTCTTCATCCCTGAGAACTTTTGACCTTTTTTAACACATCTCGAAAGATTTGAAACATACCCATCAGGGAACTTCACTTTGGATGCAACCCAGTTGATTTGATGTTGAGGTAAGTCCAACCTTGATTTGATGTTGTCTTTCGTCTTTCCAGGGACATTCAATAATGTGTTCAGGATGTTCTCAAAAAAAATTCTTCTCTATATGCATCACATCGAGGTTGTGACGTAAAAGAAGATCCTTTCAATATGGCAATTCCCAAAATATACTCTTTTTGTGCCAGTTGTGCTGAACTCCGTAATAATCAGGCATATTAATGGGAACATGCCAATTACCACCACGAGGAACGGTTTCTAGAGCACCGTAGTAATCAATTTGCGCTTCGATTTCTTCTCCAGTTAAATATGGAGGAGGAGTGTCTCTCACAACCTTTTTGTGCCTGAACAATGTCTTGTTTCTTCTATACGGATGGTGAATGGGAAGAAATCGACGGTGACAATCGAACCAACTTGTCTTCCTCCCATTCTTCAACTGAAACACATCTGTCATTCCATTACAATATGGACAAGATAATCTCCCATGTGTAGTCCATCCAGACAACATCCCATATGCAAGAAAGTCACTTATCGTCCACAGAAGCATCGCTCGCATCGTAAAATTAGTTTTCGTTGAACAATCATACGTCCTCACCCCTGTTGACCACAAATCTTTCAACTCTTTTATCAGTGGTTGTAGAAAAACATCGAGAGATCTTTTTGGATGGTTCAGACCAGGTATTAATATGGTCATGAATAGAAACTCTCATCGCATGCACATCTCTGGTGGAAGGTTGTATGGCGTAAGAAAGACTGGCGACAACGAATATTGTCTGCCTGACATTCCAAATGGAGTAAATCCATCTAATCATAATCCAAGATACACATTCCGGCTATTGCTAGCGAAATCTGGATGCACATTGTTAAAATGTTTCCAAACTCTTGCATCTGATGGATGAGTCATCTCACCCTCCGTCTAAGTATGCTCGGCATGCCATCTCATCCCTCCGGCAGTGTCCTTAGATTGGTACAATCTTTTCAATTTGTATGTAAGTGGTAGGTACCACATCCTTTGGTAAGGTACCCTATTACGCCCTCGTCCTTGTAGTTTGAATCGTGGCTTCTTGCAGAATCGACAGTCGTCTAACATCTCATCATCTTCCCTGTAAATCATGCAATTTTCGATGCAAACGTCTATCATCTCCGAAGGCAACCCAAGACTATAAACCAATTTCTCAATCTCATAATAAGAATCAGCAGACACATTGTCTTCTGGCAAATACTCTTTAAACAAGTCTGCCCAAGCATCCATGCAATTTTCAGGTAGATTGTGATCGGTTTTAATATTCATCATTCTAGCAGCCAACGACAATTTACAGAGACCTTCTCTACAACCACTGTAAATTGGTTGATTCGCAGCATCTAACATTTCATAAAACTTTTTTGCATCTATATTAGGTTCTTCATGAGCTTCATCATGAGCTACAAATGCATCACCTACCATATCATGAACCCTATCATAATCTACCATCTGTTCCTCCTGATGGTAACTATTTTCATTATGCAAATGATCAACCGCGGGTTCAACCTGAAAATTGCTATTACTACTGCTAGCTTCATTCCCACAATTACTATAACCTTCTCCATGTTGAAACCAAATATAGTAATGTTGCGTGAAACCTCTATTTACTAAATGCTTCCAAACATTTTCTCGAGTGCTTAATTTTGAATTGTTGCATTTCCGACAAGGACAAAACATCTTACCGCTTTCTTGCGCGGGCGGTGTAGAATCTGCTTGATGCATAAATGTCTCCAGCCCTTCGAGATATTCTTTCGTCACTCTCATGTTACCATCTTTGTGTGTATACATCCACCTCCGCAACTCGAAAATATTTCTATCTCCGGACATTTTTTTCCTTTCACGCTTTCAGTTGTTTCTCTCTTTTACTTTTTCAATTTTTGGGGTATCTTTCATTTCAAAATTTTCGAATTTACGAGGAAAGTTGGTAGGTATACACCCAATACAAACACGTTTACAACTAAAAACCAGTAGGCCTCGTTGTTTTCTCGGTATACTGTTCTCTCGTAAAGTCCACGTAAGGCTTACGAGAACTTTACGAGGAAACTCACTATGCCTCGTTAAGTTCTCGCTACATGACGTCAATTTTACGAGGAAACATGTTTCTCATTTATTAACAAGGATTCTACGTGGTTTGGGGTTTTCCTCGTAAGGTCCTCGTAATGGGCACGTAAATTTACGAGGACCCTTTTTCTTCGTTAAATTTCGTACTTAAAAAATTGTTTTCTTGTAGTGTTCATCCAAGTTAAACCTCACTTTTTTTTCAGGAATTGGAGACATTCAATCACAAGTATAATTTATATATATTACATGTAAAAATTGATGAAAATTACCTCAATAGATTTCCACAAAGCTATTCTGATATCTTTAGTAACTTTTTTTCTTCTAATTCTCGATAACCACATGAACATGTTCATTTACTAAGAGACCCAAGTACGAGGATAACAAGACTGACTATGGACCCCAAGGTTCTCCCAGATTTGTGAAGTTAACATGTTCCCGTTCATTTGGATCCTTGGAAATGTGTTTCATCTTCGTTGGTCCTCGACGTCTTATACATTGTGACTCATTAGCTGTCTCACTTTGAGTTTTCACTTCATCTTCAAAGGTTTCTTCCATTTGGTCCACCTCAATATCAACATTATCATCAGCTGCGGCTCCTTCTTCATCCCTTGACCTGATTCATTGGTTTCCTTATTTGGTTCTTCTTCCTCCATTGCTGATTCTTCATTGGTTTCCTTTTTGGGTTCTTCTTCCTGCATCGCTGATTCTTCATTGTTTTCCTTGTTTGGTTCTTCTTCCTCCATTTCTGCTTCTTCACTGGTTTCCTTGTTTGGTTCTTCTTCCTCTATTGCTGCGTCTTCATTGGTTTCCTTGTGTGGTTCTTCTACCAATACATTCTCTTCCAAATGTTTCTTCGTCTGATTCCTCCCACGCTTGTTCTTAGGATTAACGTCCGTGTCTACCTCCATTTCTTTCTTATCTTCCACTTTTTTTCTCGGGCACCCTTGTTCTCTTTCCACGCTTGTTCTTACGATCACTCATCTTAGTTCACTTGAAACAGAAAAGAGAGTTGTTTAGTGTCAGTAAATTTTTCGATAAACATAATGAAACCAAAACCAAACAACAGAGAAGCACAATCAAAGAAAAACCAAACAACACTCAAAAACAACTCAGAAACATATAATTTCATTAGAAAAATGATATTGTAACCAATCGTAGATCCCAACATATATCAAACATATTTCTTTCAAACATAAATCCCTTCACAGTTATGCCAAACATTTTTAGATTCATCAACTAAGTCATCAACATCCATGGCCACTAACGCAGTCAATGGTCCAACAGGACTATCATTGATATTTGCTTATAAGTCAAGTTTATAGATAATCATTTGATGATGTGGCTTAAGAAAAAGAGAAAAAAAATCTACCTTATGTATAGAGTAAATTATCATATTTAATTATTATTAAATTATTCTATATTGGGTAAACATGTTCACTATGCTCAAATTATATTATGTATTTTTGCTAAATTTTTATTGTTATATTTTTATACCATTTAGTTTTTTTTTTTAAAAACTAATTTTAAAACTTCTTATTCTCATTATGTATTAATTACTAGTTGTGATTTTTTAGCATTTTCTGATTTAATCTTAAACTTTCAAAATGAAAAAATTGGAATTCATTTTTATTTTATTATCCTTTGTCCAAGTTTGATGAAACGTAAATACTTTCCACTCCTTTTTATTTTTATGAATTTTCTCTATTTGTTTCAAAACTTATTTAGTTTTAGATTATATTATATATTTCACTATATCATTATTTATTAACAAAAATGTTGATGCTAAAATTTTGGTTGAAGATGTGGGTAAGTTTTATTAAGAAATTTGGTTTAAGTGATAGAATATGAAATTTTAGGACTAATCATTAATATTTAAAAATATGCTTATGTGTCAAATTTATAGACAACCAATTGATAAGGTGGTTTAAGGAGAAGAGAAAAAAGTCTTATATATAGATATGGATGTTCTGGATATGTGTTGTGTCAAATATGGTGCAATATCATCAATAGGGGGTGGTTTGTTTCATCATCGAGATGATTCATTTACATTATTCATCCAAATGATCCATCCAAATATTATTAGGACTGTTTGTTTGTCCCTCCAGATGGAACATTCAGATAAACCATCTAAATGACTTATGTTTGTTTCTTTATCTCCATCTCAATCTACATGAATTTAATACTTAAATTACTAATATACCTTGTTTAGATTTAGTCATTTTTTAAATTTTTGTTTCACTATATTAATTTTTAGTAATTTTCTGAATATGATTATTTTAAATATGGTTTTGACGGGAAATTTAATTTTTTGATTTAGCGAAAAATACATATTCACAATTTTGGTGGAAAAACATGTTTTGCGACTTTGGCGGCAAACAACATTTTTGTGGTATTGGCAGTTTTGACGAAAAACAAATTTTTGAGGTTTTGACAGGAAAACATATTTTACGGTTTTGGCGGAAAAACGCATTTTCTGGTTTTTGCGGTTTTTACGAGAAAACACGTATTACGGTCTTCACAGGAAAACATGTTTTTATGATTTTGTGGGAAAACATGTTTTTACGGTTTTGGCGGGAAAACATGTTTTTACGATTTTGGCGGGATAACATGTTTTGCGGCTTTTACGGGAAAACACATTTTACGATTTTGGCGGAAAAATGCATTTTTCCGGTTTTTGCGGGAAACCCATTTTTACAATTTTGGAGGGAAAACAAGTTTTTGTGGTTTTGGCGAGAATACACTTTTTGTAGGTTTGGCGGGAAAACACGTTTTTGGAGAAAAAATGTGTCTTTTACGGTTTTGGCGAGAAAATGCGTTTTTACGTTTTTGGCGAGAAAATGCGTTTTTACGGTTTGGCGGAAAACATGTTTTTGTAGTGTTTGCGGGAAAACACGTTTTGCGGGAAACACGTTTTGCGGCTTTGGTGAGAAAACACATTTTTTTTGCGGTTTTGGCGGGAAAACAAATTTTAAAATTTTGGCGGGAAAACAAGTTTTTATGGTTTTGGCAGAAAAATGTTTTTTACGGTTTTGGAGAGAAAACACGTTTTTGTGGTTTTGACGGGAAAATGTGTTTCTGCGTTTTTTTTTTTTTTTCAAGAAATGCGTTTTTGCAATCTTTTTCATTCTTTGTGAGTGAAAATTTATATTTGGTTTAGGTTTAGTTTTATAATTTGTGGATTATATCGGGGATATAATAGAAATTATACCATTTTGATAGAACCATCTCCATCATGATGGTTCAATTTAGATCAAATGGCTGATTTTACAAATTAAGCCTAAATTTTTAAAACTCATCCCGATGCACTATTTAAATGATTTGTAATTTAAAGTCTAAATAAACAAAACTTCTCATCTCCATCTAGATGGCTCATCTAGATGGTGAAACAAATATGCCCTAGCTCAAACCATCTCACGCAGGATTTCACCATAGAGACCGCACTCGTAGGAGCCAAGCCTGATAAGCTTTGAGGCGAGATGCTCGATCACCAATAAGCCGCCACTTTACTCCCCTGCATTAAAATAACTATTTGCGTTTGTAATCCGATCATCGCCGCTGGGCTAGAGAGAAACCCGGCGCCAGGCTCAGTATTCTTCATTGTGGACAAGTATAAGTGTGGGAGGCATCCATGTGCTAAGCTTCTTAGAGAAGCAACAGATCACTTACAAGAAGCAAACTGTTGAGGTTATTCATCAAACTTTCATTGGAAATGCCTGTGAACTTATTTGACTCAACGGCTACACTTCTTGGGACTGGCTACTGTGTTGCCAACCTGTCTCACACCATCCTCCCTTACCAGCGCAAGATCCATCCCGTTACGATGCTTGCTCGGTGCTTTTATAGTGTTGACCGTGGTGACGTGTTCCTCAGTCTTCTGAGTTCTGATCATGCTTAGACGTAACAGTGTGATGGTTGTGACTAATGTGCAATGACTGACGAAGAGGCCGAGAAGCTGCAGAAATCGGCAAAGACTATACTGGAGATGTAGAGCCACTTGGGACTTTAAAGTCATAACTCTGTTACATCCATTTTATTAAAAAAAGAAAGAACCCTTTTTGTTTCCTTATGCAATATTGTTAATAGTGGCATTAATAATGAACATATAGACGTCATTTTTAATACTCCACGGGAGACTTAGCGGTGGCAACAGATAAAGTCAAAACTAACTTCAAAAATCAATAAAGAAAAGTTGATGCCCAAGAGATATTCCTTCCATATAACTAAAACCTTTAGAATAAAACTCTGACAATTTTAGAAGTGCTGATTGATCAAACTGGTAGAATAAATCAATGGCGCTCAAAAATGCAGTGCAACCAAGAAATTTAGTGTTTAACTCGTTAAAACGATCATAAACTCTTGAACATATCCAATACAATGTAAAAATATTCAACTTGATAATGATGCAAGCTTGCTATGTTGCTTCCCTGTCTTGGCTTCTTTGGATTAAAAAAATCTTCTTCCAAAATAAATAACTCTATGTTATTATTCTCAAAAAAGAGTTCATCTTTCCAATGATTGAATTCCATCCATTTTCCCTAAGCTTACACAATTGTTGCTTAGTATATTTAACTAGAGACATTTCATTTAATATTTCATGATCTTTCCTTTGTAAAGCCATTGATAGATTATTTGTGAGACCAAAAAAAAGTAACATCAATTGTAAGTAGAACACAAAGTAAAACGTGTGAAAGTATTCGAGAAGACCATTAGCTTGACATATTTTGATACCATCTGACCCATCACTTTCGGCATACTCAAGTACTTTAATGATGAAAGTGAATAGATCAACCATTCTCAATAAGGTTTTGTAGTGAGAACCCCAACACGTATTACCAGGCCTTTGGATTGAACAATCCTGATTTAATCCTTTTCTTGTCTTAATTTCACCCCGACTAACTCCTTCCTCGATTATCTTACTTACGTTGATATTCTCGAATCATATCTTTCCTCTTACAAGAAACTCCAACCACATTTAACAAAACAAAAATCTTATCAAAGAAATCACTAACTTCAAAATGTTTTTGGCAACTCCGACGGCAACCAATTGAAGATGATGAACAAAGCAGTGAACATAATATGTAGAACTATTATTTTTAGAATTAGAGATCTCAACCCGTTGAATTCACCTTTCATATTACTAGCTCCATCATAACCTTTTCCTCTTAGCTTTTTCATATTTAATCCATGTATTGCAAAAAATGAATCGATAGCACCTTTTAGAGATGCAGAAGAAGTTTATTGAACATGAATAAGACCAACAAATCTTTCTTTGACTATCCTATTTTTATCAACAAAAGGGAAAACCACAACCACTTTCTCTTTAGTAAAAACATCTACAGACTCATCCACAAACAAGCAACATACACCATGATCAACGTCCTGAATAATAGATTAACTTCTTCTGTAAAGAAATAAGCTAGATCTTTCTGAATTTTATGAGACAGCATTTGATTGTTTTTTTTTGGAGAATTCTCCAATACAAACTTGGTTACAATCTCATATTGATCTGCAGTGTACTTCACAAGCTCTACAAAGTTTCCTTTATTAGCTGATTCTGTCGATTCATCATGACCTCGAAAAGGCTATCCTTGACGTAATAAACATCTAAAAGAATCAAATAAAGCATTCAGTATGATCTTGTATTCATTATTGGTTGTGTCATTCTGCATATAAAAAGCATGAACGATCGAGTGATTTGGATTCATTAGATTTTCAGCCATCTTTGGAGCTCTGTTGTGAAAACTATTCATCAATTCAACATGCTCTACTAATCTCTTTGGATTTTCCAAGTATCAAAACCTTTTGTCACAAATTCATCACTCCCACATTTATTTTAACTATAATCTTTAATTAAGTAGTAAACTAAACAAAATGCTTTGTCTGTTTTTATACTATATTCCAACCTATTCAAATAGAGATCAAACCAAGAAGGATTGAATCTTCTAAGCTTATGTCTTTTCAGTGTTTAAGGAAAATCATGATCACGAGGTTGACAAGGACCTTTAGTAAGATATTTGCATCTTACCTTATTTCTTTTGTTACGATAATATTTCTTTATACTACTTTTCTTGTCTGTAAGATCTGAATGCAAATCCTCCAAATTGGTTTTTGATGCTGAAAGTCAAATTCTCCGATTTGGTTTTTGATGCTGATATTGAAGAATTAGAAGTCATATTCTCCGTGTTGGTTTTCGGTACTAAAGAATTTGAAGGCAAATTCTCTGAATTAACTTTTGATGATGATACACACTTTTTAAAAATATCTCTCATCGGTACCTAAAAAAATTATATTAGTGAAGATAAACATAAAAAGTATTAAAGACGATGTATAAACTTACTTAGAAAAGATGCCAAAGAAAAAATGAAAAAAAATTATTCAAGATGATGAATAAAGTTTCTGCAGAAACTTTTTTAAAAGAGAAAAACGTAAAATTTCTCTAAGAAAATTGGGGTTTTAAAATATTAGACTAACAATTATTTTGGTTGGATAATTAAAATTGTAAATAAAGTTGGTGGGCTGTGTACATATAAAATATTAGACTAACAATTATTTGGGTTGGATAATTAAAATTGTAACTAAAGTTGGTGAGCTGTGTACATATTTTATTTTCAATTGGGTTGATACATGGGGAATTGCATCCTATAGCGTTCAAACTAATATAGTTAACTCTATAGCCAATTTACCTAACTTCTTCACACACCGTATATATTTTGTGTAATAATGCTATTATACTCTTATAATCAACCGGTATTACCTTAACCATTTTCCATTTAATTTAATATTTCTTATATGTAAAAATTCAAATGTGGGCATTTGTTATTCACATTTACTCTTTGAAAGTAGCTTTTACCTTTCTTCCTTCTTGATAAGTTGAATCTTTTGATTCTTAGATTTAGAAAAGGGCTTTGAGACAGACACGATTGTCGGAGTTGATTTTTTGCAACATTATATTGTCTTCGCATTCTTGGTGGGTGACTTAAGGGGAGGTTTCTCCGATTGTTAAATCGACTGTGTCTTGTCCGATGGAAGAGAAGCAGCGATGTGAAGTAACAGTGGCCGATTCGACTTCTCATAAACGTCTTGAAGAAGATAAGGTGAAATATGTAAGTTCTAATTGTTGTTTTATACTTCTCTGCATCTTATACCTCACTAATGTTTTATACTTCTTTGCATACTATGTATTCAGTAAATAGAATAGTATAATACAATATTCGTAAATAGAATAGATAATTACAATATGAAAACTATATTCGAGTTTCTTCTCGTTGTGTATGCTTTCCGTGCATTTCATTACATAATAATTGTTTTTCCTTTTATAATTTTTTTTATTATACAGCTTATTATATTTCTTCTTTGTCTGAGGTGTGTAATGGAAGACTTAATGCTAACAAGTAGGTAGTTTGAGACTGGCTTTGAGCATGCTGGTCTGAAGCGGGTGAAAACTATTTCAATCTCTGTTGGTTGAGCTTATAAAGACTGCCTTAGAGGACGACTAACTAGCGAGGTTGAATGCTTCCCAGGTTGAATGCCTTAGGGGTCCATACATTCTCTATAGTGTTTGTTCATTACATTCTCTCCCGACAGTTTATTATTTAAAAAGGATAACATCCTACGTCTGTAATAGAATAGTACACGTTTGTGCAGAATAAAATAATTATATCAAGCCTCATGTTCTGTTAATACTATATTATTCTACATGTTATACTATAATATCCTCTTCATTTATGTGAATACACTACTTTATATTTCTATATATTCTTGTAAACAATTTAATCTCACTATTCTAACAAAAATAGAATATAGTTTGGCCCTTGTATTATTGTAAATAGAGTGGACCAGCCCTTCTATATTATTTCTAAAAGTTCTATATTATGTCGTGTACATTGAGAAAATTGACAGCCTTTTATATAAATTATGTTTGGGTTTATAATTCAGTTATTTGGGTTTAGATTTATTAACTTGAGGATTTGTCTAGGATCTTAGTATTTAAGCGGGTGGATAGGGTTTAATATTTTCGTTCCATACTATGGCTGATAAATTTTTTAAAAATATAGTAAAACAACTATAAATAATATTTGAGTTTATAGTTTACTAATTAGGGTTTAGATTTACTAACAAGGAGTTTGGGTGTAGTATTTAACGGTTGTGGGAAGGTTCAATATCTAGGGGTTAGAGGTCAGGTTGGGGTACTATACTACTTCACCGATATGGATTAAAATACACGTAAACTTTCAAACCAAGGGAATTTGCATTCTTGATTGTTTACATAACAATTTAGTAGTTAGGGGTTTGTCTTGAGTTGCAGTATTTAAGCGGGTGTGTAAGGTTTAATATTTACAGTCAATACTATAGCTGATACATTTAAAATAATATAGGAACATTTATAGATTATATTTAGGTTTATATTTTACTGATTAGGGTTTTTATCTAATAATTAGGAGTTTGGGTATACAATATAACTGATGTGGGAGGGTCTAATATGTAGTGGTATTACATGTAGTATTTAAGGGTTTTTAGGTGGGGTTATAATCCTATACTATTTCGACGGTATGGAATAAAACATTTGGTACATATACATGTGGTCAGTAAATGTATACGTGGATGGCTTCTGCTTCTTTCATGTGTAATAGTTTTTAGGTGTTCTTGACCTTATGTTCTATCAACAACGTTATTCCCTTCACATGTTTACCTGGTACTTGTAAAGAGAAGGGATAAAACCAGATATTTTATGATACAAATGTTAAAAATTACATTATTTCAAAATCAATGACATTTACCGAATTTATATTACATATTTAGCTATTTGGCAAATTCTCCCTTGATACATATGAGAGAGGTGGGATTCGTCACTTTTTTCTTTGGTTTGAACTAAAAAAAAGAAAATTGGTAAAAGAAAAAAGAGTATGTGACACGTGCAACACCCCCTTTAGTGTTGGGTCCGCCCCTGCCCTCATTGAGCATCTTGATTCCGAGAGCTCAAGTCTAGACCTAGTGAGTAACTTCTAGACGTCATAGAGTGAACACTGGGTAAACAAGCTCTTTGTGTCACTGTTACTATGTTTCTTATAAGAGTGGAGAGAGAGTGATCGATCAATTGTATGATCCGGAGAGAAGAGAGATCGTTTACCTGTGTAACAAGTGGTATCAGCGCAAAGGTTTATTATTGTGTAAATCGTAAGGAACACTCAACCTTTCGATATGAGGTGGAGCGTTTCAATGGTGAAGGAGATTTCTCGTTGTGGACAATCCGCATGATGGCTTATTCCGGTGACAATTTTGAGATCGGGGTTCCTTTGACAAAAGAATAAGGAAAGAAACTTGCGGATGAAGAAGAAGAATTTGGAGGTTCACAAACGATCACGGGTCCCATCAAGCTAGAGAAGGATGGTCGAGTAAAAGACATGGTAATCTTGAACATCAACAACCAGGCACTGAGAAAGATTTAAAACTATGCTCCTGCTGCTAGTTCGTGATCATTGCTTGAGATATTTTATATGTTGAAGTCTCTGCCAAACATAATGTTTTATCAGTCTGAGTTCTATACGTTCAAATGCGATGGATCATAGACCATCAAGGTTAATGTTGATGAGTTTACTAAGATTGTTTCAGAGATTGTCAGTTTAAATGTCAGTTTCACTAATGAAATATATGCGATAGTGTTCTTGAACTCTCTTCCCATCAGTTATGACTAATTGAAGCGTACTCTGAAAATTGGGAAAGAGTCCTTGACTCTGAAAGAAGTCTGTTCTACAACAAGGTTCAAGCAACGTGAGGTTCAGGAAAACAACAAGACTGAAAAGGGGACAGCAACAATAATATACAGCTGAAAGAGGAAGGCAATACAAAAGGGATTCATTTGAATTTAAAGACTCTCATGGAAGCAGTAGGCATCAAAGCAAGTCCAAGATCAGGAAGGGAATGTGAAGAAGGATCGCTTCATAGAACAATTGGAGATAGCTGATGCACTGAATGTCTCTATGGATGAGTCCACTGTTGACTGGAACATTGATTATGGTTCTACTCGTCACATGAATTCATAAGAGATTGGCTTATTGAATTCTCTGACAAGGGCTCAAGCAAGATTCTCCTTGGAGACTATCATACCGACGAAGTGTTAGATATTGGAACAATTAGACTCATACACATGAAGGTTCAATGAAAGTCATGCGAAATGTGAATATGTTCCATGAGGAGAAAATGTAAACTCAAAAATTTGGAGCTTGATAGGTTGCTGCAGTGGTGTAGTTTTGATTAATGTATGTGTGTTACACATCAAGAATGATGTGTGACACAAGTTCCGGAGAACAAAAAGGAAACGTCAAGATGTGATGATGTGGAATATTTTCATATGTTTGGTTGACGAAATATGCTTTAAAAAGCATTATTAGATCAAAAATTGGAAGATTTGATGATGCTAAAATATATGAAATAATATATTAGATAATATGAAAAGATTATTTGATATATACCTTGATTTTTCCTAGAATTAGGCTAGAAACATAGTAATTCTCACAGAAACAAAAAAAAAGAGTTTTGGGATTTCAGAAAGTGAATGATTTGTAAACGTGATCAACAGAGGTTGGTTCAGGCAAGCTGGATGTGTTAGAAATTGATCTGTGTCGAGTCGTGTAATTCGGATCAAGCAAGTATGTAAGAGATTGTGTTCAGGATTTCTAATAAAACAAATATGTGTTTTTGGAATTACTTTGTGCCTTGTGTTTTCGTTGAATCTTGATTCTGCAATTGGTATCAGAGCGGAACACCTAAACGAAGGAGGGTTCTTCGAACCAAGGTGAGATCCTGAGAAGAGAATATGGCGATTTTGGCACAAGTGGAGATAACTTTGACGATGAACACTGACGAACTGAAGTTTGCTGAGGCAATAGGGATTTTAAAAGTTGAGAGATTGAATTAGAATCTATGTTGCCAAAGCCTGTTTAAAACTCAAGAGTTACAGTTGAAAAAGACATCCAAAGAGCTCCAAAACTTGAAGAACCTATTCACCTAATGATTCAGAAACTTGAAGAAACCATGAATCTTTTCTATAAGATGTTAAACGACACACTGCCTAGAGAAGAAGAAAGACATAAAAGGCATGAAGTGGTGTGTTTTAATTGTCATGGTATTGAACATGTCAAAATAGTGTGTCCATCATTCAAGAGAAAAGAAATCAAGTGTAATGGATGTAATGGTTATGGGCACATAAAGTAAGATTGTGTGAACACAAAGAAGATGAAGATGAAGACAAGTTACACTAATAAAAAATCAGAAAGAAAAGAAGATGCTCTCAATTTCGTGGCTCTTCATGGAGCTGGGGAATCTGAAAAAGACATCACTAAAAGTGAATCTCGTACGTTGAGTGCGTCAAACACCAATTCTGATGCGTCACACAGTGATACATAAAGTGATATAAATGCAGATCTTTTTGTTGAGTATCAGATTTTCTTTGGTCAATTTGCTAAACTCAGTGAAGAAAATATACAACTGATCAAAGATAAAGCAATGCTGAAAGCACAAGTGAACATTCTAGAGTTGGAAACCAACAATAAATCTGAGATTGAAGTGTAAAAAGAAGAGAAGGAGTCTAATCTAAATAGTCTACATAATACAATCTCTTAGCATGCCTAAAAGCTAAAGAGTGTGGAGACTAAATATGATGAGACGAAAAAGAACTCCGTGAAAACTAAAAAAAGTTAAGGATGCTGAATAGAGGATCTGAAACTTTAGATCAAATATTATCAATTAGACAACCTCCAAAGGTGAACTAGGGTTTATGATACAAGAGTTTTGCTCCAAAAGGTCAAGCTAGTCCAAGTGATGTTATCAAGTTTGTTGAAAGTACTACATCTCACCCTGAAAATAGCTTGAAAGTTGAGAGAAGACATACATTTGCAACTGTTAAAGAGGAACTTAAGGCTTTGAAAAAATTACATCCTCCAAAGCCTGAAATAACTAGGAGGAATGGTTGTTTGTTTTGTGGGAATTATGTTCATAAGGTTGCTTTATGTTATTCTCGGAGAAACCAGATTGAAAGAATTTGGAGGATGAATCTTTGTTATATGGTACCTAGAAGGTGTGGATATGTATGGATAACTAAGAAGGATATGTATTCTAAGTTTACGAAAGGTGTGTCAAACAAGCATACAATGTGTCATACACTCGGATGGAAGATCAATAGACTAAAATTGAAGAACCAGTTCGATGGGCTTATACTAGAAGGCATTGAGAGTTTTGATCGTCCAACAAGTATCACGAAGTTTTTCCCTCAAGCAGGGGGGAGATGATACTTCTTTCAGGGGGGGAGGGGAGTTCAAGATAAATACTTTGAAGAAGTGCATGATGCATATTGTGCTTAGAGGTTAGTGAGCTTGAGTTGTAAAACTCATTGAAAAAGAGGGAGAATGTAAGCTCAAGAATTTGGAGCTTGATAGGTTGCTGCAGTGGTGGTGTTTGGTTTGTGTATGTGTGTTACACATGGAGAATGATGTGTGACACACATTTCAGAGAATAAAAAGGGAACGTCAAGATGTGATGATGTGGAATATTTCCATATGTTTGGCTGACTAAATATGTTTTAAAAAGCATTCTTAGATCACAAATTCGAAGATTTGGTGATGCTAAAATATATGAAATAATATATTAGATAATATGAAAAGATTATTGGATATACACCTTGATTTTTCTTGAATTAGGCTAGGGCTTTTAACGTAGTAATTCTCACAGAAACAAAAGGGAGTTTTGCAGTTTCATAAATTGAGGATTTGTAGACGTGATCAACAGAGGTTGGTTCAGGCAAGCTGGATGTGTTAGAAATCTATCCGTGTCGAGTAGTGTAATTCGGATCAAGCAAGTCTGTAAGATATTGTGTAAATGATTTCTAATAAAAGAGATACATGTTTTTGGAATTACTTTGTGACTTGTGTTTTTGCTGAATCTCGATTCTACAGAAATCTAATATTAACATGGTCATTAGATAAGGTTAGTTTTACTCTTTCATAAGATAGATAACATGTTAATTGTTTGAACCGAGTGATGTCGGAAACAAGTAAAGGAGAAAAACTCGTTGGTAGGTTAGTTTGAAGACGTTTTATTAGATCAAAATGTTTGGTCTGTTACAAATAAGGAAATAGACGGAGGAAATAAGCTGGTGCTCTGAAAGCTAGCCATGAAAGTATATGTCAGCGAGAATAAAAAAGAGTAAAACCCTAGTTTCTAGCCGCCAGGTGTGTGTGTGTGTGCAAATGTTCGGATCCCATCTATGTTGGTCTTCCCTCTCCTTAAATAGGCGAGCTCCTTTACCGTCTTACCCTTGGTCGACTCGTTCTAATGGGGTTGGTCTTATCAGGCCGAGCAGCTGGGCTGCGGGACCTATCTCTGAGACAAGCTGGATGATACGTCCTAGATTTGGACATGATCACTCAATTGGACTAAAGGGATATGATCTCGCCAAAAGAGAGAAATGGTGAATTGAAGGGTCGCACAACAGTTACGGAAGGCTGCTGATATTCCTGAACTCCGATTGTTGCTTGTTATGATGCACAAGTCCAACAAAAAAGAGGCTGTTTACTTGGATATTACAAACCAAGAAACAAGAAGTGTTCTAAGCAAATAACAAAGAGAATGAATTAAATATATGAAGAAAATCGATTTACCATTGCTGAAGAAAGGATTACATATTTATAGTAACAAAAGCATATGAAAAGACTTAGAACTTTGTGGAAAATCACACCTAGGAAAACAACAAAGACTAGAAATAGTCAAATGACTCTTCGGTTCAAGTTCTGGTCGATGTAACCCCTCGTCTACTGTCCAGGTTCATCCGAACCCAAACTGGTCCATAGATGACCCTTCGCCTACTGTCCAGGTTCATCAGTGGTGATTGGGTCCATGGCAGTGAGGATCATGAGGGATGAAGGTGATCCGTACGACCCGCCGGGTGCCCTTTACGAACGAGTTGTGTTCCAACGTGGGCCAAATCTTTAGACAGCTTCAGCACCTTTGCCTTAGAGAAATGTCCGAGTGAGAATTCCATCATAGGGTCGAACACTGAGGCAAGGTCGATGGTTCGATCATCGGAACATGCGGTACTGACCAAAAGAGCCAAACTGAAAAATCTCGATCATCATCGTCTTCTTCATGTCCCAAGTGGATCCTGGCTCGACCATCAGTCTTAGCTTTTTGTTGGTGGGGGAAATAGCTCCTGTGGATCGATCAGTTCCATCGTTAGAACGTGGATCCATCCTTAGCTCCATTCCGGACGTTCGTGGGTCGATGCAGTACACGGTACGGTCGACCTGATCGGTACGGTCTGAAGGGCGAACCTCAGTTGAACTGATCTGAGCAGTCTGATCTCCACCCTGGTCCGGTTCCATGAACTGAGGCGCATCATTCCCCTCCTCTTCAAAAGGATTTGTCTACAAATCTGGATCATTTGCAAGAAAAGGACATAAATTAGAAATATTAAAGCTTGAAGAAATATCATACTTACCTTGCAAGTCAAGTTGATACGCATTGTCACTGATCTTCTTAAGGATCAGAAATGGTCCGTCGACTCTAGGCATGAGTTTGGACTTTCTTTTTTCCGGGAATCGTTTCTTTCTCAAGTGAACCCAAACAAGATCACCTTCCTCAAAAACGACCTTGTTCCTTTTCTTGTTTGCCTTTTTCTCTTAGATTTTTGTCTTGGCTTCAGCATTGACACGAACCTTCTCATGCAATTTTTGAATGGACTCTGCCTTCTTTTTTCCATCTGTTCTCTTTCACTCGAAGGCAAAGGCAAAAGATCAAGTGGAGACACATGGTTGCAGCCATAAACAATCTCAAATGGAGAGAACTTGGTAGCAGAATGTACGGAGTGATTGTATGCAAATTCTATATGAGGAAAACCTTCTTCCCAAAGCTTAAGGTTTTTCTTAATCAACGACCTAAGCAAAGCTGATAGGGTCCGGTTCACAACCTCAGTTTGACCATCAGTTTGAGGATGACAAGTGGTGGAAAATAACAACCTGGTTCCTAGCTTAGACCACAAAGTTTTCCAAAGGTAGCTAAAGAACTTACCATCTCTATAAGAAACAATCGTCCTAGGCATGCCATGCAACCTAATAACATCTCAAAAGAATAGTTCAGCAACATGCACGACATCATCAGTTTTGTGACAAAGTAGGAAATGAGCCATTTTAGAGAATCTATCAACCACCAAAAAAATAGAATCTCGTCGAGCCTTAGTCCTAGGCAATCCAAGCACAAAATCCATAGAATTGTCTACCCAAGGATGAGATGGAATGGGTAAATCTGAATAAAAACCTTGGTTTTGTACTTTATACTTGGCCTTCTTGCAAACCACACATCGATTGCATATCCTTTCCACATCTTTCATCAGGCTCGGCCAATAGAAATGCTCATAAACTACCTTCTATGTCTTCTTGATTCCAAAATATCCCATAAGAACTCCTCCATGTGCTTCCCAAACAAATAACTCCCTCAAAGAACATTGGGGTACACACAAACAATTATCAAATAATAAGAAATCAGACACTTAATAATATTTCCCATAAGAGGTCTTGGAACATTTTCTGAAAATTTCTTTAAAGTCTGGATCAGTCGCATACAAATCTTTGATAAATTCAAATATAAGCAACTTGGTTTCAAGAATTGAAAGAAGAACATACCTTCTAGACAAGGCATTAGCCCGCACGTTTTCCTTAACTTATTTGTACTTGATGACATAAGGAAAGGTCTCAATGAACTCGACCCAACGTGCATGTTTGATGTTGCTTTTATTATGCACTCTCAAATTAACCCTATAAGCTACTTTTTGCTCTCTCAAATAAGAGGTTCAGTTTTAGTACTTAGGGATAGAATCCACAGGGAGCGTGGACACACAATAGACTATAGATGTTTAAATTAAGCTAGGCAAACAGTTTATTAAAGAATTAATAATAGACAAGTAAGAAGGTGATTGATTTGATAACAAAAGATGAAATAGATAGGTCTAGGGATTTATTAATCAATACATTCAAAACACAAATCAAGGATGCTAAGGGTTTTATAGATAAAATTCTAAAACTCGAATTCAACAAGCAAGTAATCCAGCTCTCGCATGCAATTACTACTCAGATGCCTAAGTTCTATGTTCCAGCTCACGCATGCAAACAAGGATCGAGTGTCGATCGATACCAATGATTGGGTATCGATCGATACTACCTCAGACAAGAATTAACACACATATCGATAATATTCAAGTAGATCCTAGACCAACTCTCATATGCGCCTAGATATCTAATCCACACAGGGCTCGGGTTCCGTTAATTAATTGCACTCTCGTGCCTCTCATTTGTCCCATGATTTTAGGTTCAAACAATCAGTCACACTCTCGTGCTATTCCAGTACTCTAGATCCTAGTATTACAAGCCACCCTGGTGTAGATATCTATAGATAACCTAGCAATCCAATGACTATCAGTTTGACATTACGAACAAGAAATCCCTAAACCTAACAAGATGATTACTCATACATAGAAGCAATAACAAAAATCATAGTCTGAATAAATAATAGATAATATAAAACCAAAGGAGTTTCAATAAATATCTGAAGGAGAATTGATCGTCTCTCCAAAACTTAAGACAATGAATAAAATAAAGTTTAGCCGTCAACAATGGCTTATAAAACTATATAAATTAGGTCTAAACTCGTGCGGGGGTATTCTGATAACTTGCCATGACATATGGGTTTTAGTCAGCCATAAAACAAGCCGGCCCTGTCTTCTGGGATCACCGTCGATCGATGGTAAGGCTGTGTCGTCGATCGATGGTAAGGCTGTGTCGTCGATCGACACTCATTCATCATCTCGAGAGCTTCCTCTCGCGAGGCAGACATACTACGCTTCAGTAAATCAGGAATAACTTTAGATCTAACCGTCAGATGGACCTTAAACCGGTGGCCTTGGAAAGATAACTCAAAGATATATCTTATGTCAAAGTATCAGCTAAATCGCACCGTGGAAATGTCTCCATACATAGCTAAACATCTGACAAAGCTGCGCAGTTCTGCATCTCTAAAAGCTCTAGAATCACCAAAGTTCTCCAGAACGTACCTGAGCCTGAAAATACTCTAAAACATACTCCAAACACTTATCATAGACTCTAAACAAGGACGATATCATGGCACAATAGTGGTAAATATCATGCCCTATCAACTCCCCTAGACTTAACCTTTTGGTTGTCCCCAGGCAAACAAAGCCTGTGAAAGAGGTTTTGAAAAGCGGAGACTCACATAATGTCTAAGTATAACTATCACCTTACTTTGTTGCAACCACATCCTATCAAGTTAATCACAGAGAAATTTTATATACCCTATCCTAGTTTAGAAACGAAATGGATTCTACCAACAACTTAGCGAATACTAGTCTGACTCCCCCCTCTACCAATTTCATTTATTTGCATAAAATAAAAGTGCATGCCTTACCTTGGGAGTATCGATCAAAGGATATATGGACTCTTACCTCAGCAAGTATCTGAACACACATGTAGTCTTCTTCGATTCCTTTCCTCTCTCTCTTTTCACTTCTTCTCAGTCAATGTCTCCCTTTTTTTGAGGGTATCATTTTATTTTTTAATTGACTGAGATATTTGGATAGACTTCCATGAATCAAGCCCTAATGGTTTTTGCCACCGGATCATGTTCACTTCTTTTTGACCTTTATCTCTCTCTAGAATCAAATGAATCAAGTTTAATGGTTGTAGCCACCAAATCCTGTTCGATCCTTTTTATCTGAAGGGGAGAGAGAGGGGGATCAGAAGAACACAGACTTTTACCTTCCAGACTTGCAGAAGGAATCCAATTCAGTGTATACCAAGCCCCAAAGCAAGCTAATAATGTCAGGATTATTGTTGAAAATCAGCTTCGGTTCTTTCAAACTTTCTAAGCAAGTGTGATATAGTGGCATGATGATCCACTTTGGTATCTCTAGTAATCTATGCAAACAACTTTCTAAGAATGGTGCTAAAGTGTGGTTAGTCAATACTAAATCTTAATCATAGTCTCCTTCTTGACTCAATAAATTATTTTGAAAAAATTATATATATAAATAAAACTCAAAAACCAATAAATAGCGTTAGCAATCCTCCCCTAAATTTAAATTATATTGTCCCTAATGTAAACAGTCCCAGATTGGTTAGGAAAAATTAAATCATAAGTAAATAGCTTAAATATAAAAATCGATACCTCTCTCTGTAAGAGGGTGTCGATCGATGGTAGGCATGTGTGGTCGATCGATGGTCATGATCCAACGTCGACCGATAGTGCCTCTATGGTGTCGATCGATGGTGGACTCAAATAGTCTGTAAAAATAAAATAAAACTCGAAATAAATAATAGTATAAGTAAAACCTAAATAAAAACTTACTAAACAGTGGGTTGCCTCCCACTCAGTGCTTGGTTATAGTCTTAAGCTCGACGTTTTGGAATCCTGATTCAGTCCGAATGAGATTTGGGGACTTCCTCCAAAAGAAATTCCAATATCCAATGTCTTCAGCTTCATCACCCTTTTTGTGAAAGCCTCCATAGACTCTTCTCCTATGTCTATCATCTCAGCAACAAGGAGTGCTCGAAGCTTTGCAAACGGCTGCAAGAAGCATCTGCTGCACACTCTGTATTTCCTGACACCATCTAAGAAGTGAGGAATCAATGATAACTTAGGACCGCCCTTGGTCCTTTTCTTCTTCTTTCAATTCCTCTTCTTCTTTCCCCTAGTCTTATCTGTTCCTGGGGTGCCTCCATCAAAAAGATTACGAAACACTTCAAACTCAATATGCTCTGATCCCTGATGAGTGTCGATCGACGCTCTAGTGTTGATGTCGATCGATGTTCCAATGGCGCCGTCGATTGATTCACCAGTGATGGTGTCGATCAATGTTGCGATCGATAGTCCTTGGTCAGCGTCACCTTCATACTTCAATACTCTCTGAGAAATAACTATATGCTGAAGATCATTAAATATCTCAATGTAGAGATCCATATGCACACTTCCATCTGGTGGAATAGGAGATTCAATATCAAAAGCAGCACTGGGAACCACAAACTTCACAGGGTCATGTACCATCTTCGCTCTTTTTTGAAAACCAGCAGCTTCTTCTGTGCAGATAGGTGGTCATAGATGTTCAGGGACAGAAAGGTGTGAGGTCTTGGACACATGCATTCTCTCCTTAACCGGTCTTGGTTCAATCACGTAACTTGGCTGCTCGTCCAATAATGGGTGTTGATTGATGAAGTTGGGTGACTGTCGATCAATGCTCTCTGGTGGGTGTCGATCGATGCCTACTTTTGGTGAAGTTTCCAGATCTCTTCTCGAAGTGTGTTGATCGTCATTAAGCTTCTGCTCCGAGTCCTGACCCAAATCTTCAGGTTGTGCTTCATCCAACTGCTTCACGAATTCCTCTAGATCCAAGAATGGTGTCGATCGACAACATAGATTAGTGTCGATCGATGTTGAGGTCTTAACATCGGTCGACATTGAAGTCTTAGTGTCGACCGATACTGAAGCCGGATCACTCAAATCGGCTTCTTCTACTCTGCTCAGCTCTCCATATCCATATCCATCTTCTTCTTCTTCCTCTACCATATATGTCAGCTTAGCTTCCATCTCGATATTCATATTTGCTTCAGTAGCATAGAGAAAGTTGGTGAGGAAGGCGTTCGTGATGTCATTACAGGTAGTGAGAGATCTTGGTGGTAACCTCTTGAACCAACATGATGCTTCTCCAACAAGAGAGTATGGGAATAGTTTGCAGAAGTAGTAATGTTCAGAGACTCCATTGCACTTAATGGTTGACGCTAAATCATTGAATGATTCAAGGTGGCTACTGGGACATTCATGAGGAAGACCATGAAAAGGATGCTGACCCACAAGAGATATATATGCAGGATTCAGCTCAAAGACATTCCTTCGTGGTGCAGAACGACGCATCACAGACCTTTTGGCGTAGGAATCCTCAGGCCTGTTGTAGTCTCTAAGTGCTTTTTGTCGTTCAATCCCAGAATTCACAGTAACAGCAGTAGCATCAAGGATTCCAGTCCACTGTTCATGAATCAATTGCCTTGCACTGTTGTGCGCACGACCTTTTTCGTCTCGTAAGATGCCATTCTTGTCAACTCTCAGTATGAATACTTCGACCTTCTCTATCTTCTTGCAAGTAGTATCGATCGACGGCGAAGAGTGGGTGTCGATCTATGTCATGATGTTTGTATCGATCGACGGTGAAGTATTGGTGTCGATGCTCGCTTCTCATTGCTAGCAATCACTGCATGGAGGGTGTCGACTGCCCTCGTAGACTTATGGATCGTGTGCGAATCAGCAGGTTCCTTTTTTGAATAACCCAAAAATCCTCTCCCCATTGCTTCCTGGTACTAGTGTGTACCTGAAACACAAGAATTTTTTTTTATGTAAATAAACTAATAAAGAAAATTACCTAGACTAAATCAAACAAATTGAGTCTAACGACAAATCCTCGCTCCCTGGCAACGGTGCCAAATTTGATGTAGATTTTATTATGCACTCTCAAATTAACCATATAAGCTACTTTTTACTCTCTCAAATAAGATGTTGAATTGTAGTACTTTGGGATCAAATCCACAGGGAGCGTGAGCACACAATAGACTATAGATGCTTAGATTAAGCTTGACAAACAATTTATTAAAGAAGTAATAGTAGACAAGTAAGAAGTTGACTGGTTTGTAAACAAAAGATGAAATAGCTAGGTCTAGGGATTTATCAATCAATATATTCAAAACAAAAATCAAGGATGCTAACGGTTTTATAGATAAAATTCTAGAACTCGAATTCAATAAGCAAGTAATCCAACTAATCAGATGCCTAAGTTCTATGTTCCAGCTCTCGCATGCAAACAAGGATCAAACGTCGATCGATACCAATGCTTGGGTATCGATCGATACTACCTCATACAAGCATTAACACACATATCGATAATGTTCAACTAGATCCTAGACCAGCTCTCATATGCGCCTAGATATCTAATCCACACAGGGCTCGAGTTCTGTTTCCGTTAATTAATTTCACTCTCGTGCCTCTAAGTTGTCCTATGATTTTAGGTTCAAGAAATCAGTCACACTCTCGTGCTATTCCACTACTCTAGGTCCTAGTATTACAAGCCATCCCGTTGTAGAGATCTATAGATAACCTATCAATCCAATGACTATCAGTTTGACATTAAGAACATGAAATCCCTAAACCTAACAAGATGATTACTCAGACATGGAAGCAATAACACAAATCATAGTCTGAATAAATAATAGATATAGAAATCAATATAAAACCAAAGGATTTCCAAACAATCTCTGAAGGAGAATTGATCTTCTCTCCAAAACTTAAGATAATGAATAAAATAAAGCTTAGCCGTCAACAATGGCTTATAAAACTATATAAATTAGGTCTAAACTCGTGCATTGGTATTCTGATAACTTGCCATGACATATGGGCTTTAGTCGGCCATAAAACAAGCCGGGCCTGTCTTCTGGGATCACCGTAGATCAATGGTAAGGCTGTGCCATCGAGCGACACTCATTCATCTTCTCGACAGCTTCCTCTCGCGAGGCAGACAAATCACGCTTCAGTAAATCGGACATAACTTTAGATCTAACAGTCATATAGACCTCAAACCGGTGGAATTGGAAAGCTAAGTCAAAGATATATCTTCTGGAAAAATCATCTCAATCGCACCGTGGGAATGTCTCCATCCATAGCTAAACATCTGACAAAACTGCGCAGTTCTGCATCTCTAAAAGCTCCAGAATCACCAAAGTTCTCCATAACGTACCTGAAGCTGAAAATACTCTAAAACATACTCCAAACACATATAATACTCTAAATATGGCTGATATCATTGAAAAATATTTGTAAATATCAGGCCCTATCAATGTCTCTTGTTCAACTTCTGCTGGCCCTTAAGGTGTTTCAAAGACTGGTGATCCGTGTGAATCACAAACTCCTTCAGCCAAAGGTAATGCTGCCATGTTTGAAGAACCCTCACCAAATCATACAACTCCTGGTCGTAAGTGGGGTAGTTGAGAGTGGCTCCTCCAAGCTTCTCACTGAAGTATGCAATGGGCTTCTTTTCCTGCATCAAAACAGCACCAATACCTACGCCCGAGTCATCACATTCGACCTCAAAAGTTTTAGAGAAATCAGGAAGAACAAGTAAAGGATCTTGAGTTAAATTTCCTTTGAAAATCTGAAATGCCTCCTCCTGAGCTTGTTCCCATTTTAACCATTTATTGGGGTCAAACTCGGTCACGACGAAATCAACGGCCCAAGGTCTCGGAAAATGTTTCTTCTGAAGGTCCTGGTTCACAAGAATGTCCAAAAGAACAATCGAGCCGCCATGAGCGAATCATCATATGGAGAAGTCCCGAGCATAGAACTCGGGTCGCCATATGGCGACCTGCACTCTGCAAGCACGGGTCACCATATGGCAACCCACACATACTAAAGCCGGGTTGCCATTTGGTGACCTGCACATGCCAAGCACGGGTCGCCATACGACGACCTAGACCCACACAGTCAAGGTTGCCATATGGCGACCTGACTTCACACAGTCCACATCGCCATATGGAGACTTGACTTCACACAGTGCGGGTCGCCATATGGCGACCTGGACTTGCCAAGTCTGGGTCGCCATACGGCGACCTGAATCCGCACAGTCTGGGTCGCGATATGACGACTTGGGCTCACCAAGTTTGGGTCGCCATATGGTGACCTGACCTCCACCAGTCCGGGTTGCCATATGGCGACCCGACCTCACCAATTCCAGGTCGCAATATGGCGACCTGACCTCGACCAGTCCGGGTTTCCATAAGGCGACCCGACCTCACCAATTCCGGGTATCCATATGGCGACCTGACCCATCCATGTCTGGGTCTCCATATGGCGACCCGACCTTACCAAGTGCGGGTCACCATATGGCGACTTAACCTATCCTAGTCTGAGTCACCATATGGCGTCCTGAACTCTCTGATTCTGGGTCAAAATATGGTGAGCTGTGTCTCTTCTTTTTATTCTTGTTTGAATCGTTATCGAAATGCTTTTCGTTTCGTCTCAATCAGAGTTTCCGTTGAGGTTTTACAGATAAAACGAGTAAGGATCTCCAAACAAACCCCGGGTCATTAAGTACGGCTCCCAAGTCGCCATATGGCAAGTGAGACCACGCCCTTGGGTTCTCTCTCAAGTCTCGATCGAAATGCTCCTCGTTTCGTCTTGATCGGAGTTATCGTTGGAACTTTACGATAAAAACCGCAAAGATTCATTTTCCTAGATAAAGTTCATGTTTATCGTATAAACGGAAACAGTTAACTTAACACTACAGTTGTCTAAAAATATACGGTAAGAGTGAACTTCCTAGCTAAAGTGACTTCATATCATTAAATGCTCTGTTGAAGAAATCGCAAGAACGTTTAAGTCGATACGCAGTCCAAAGAGGCTCATAACACGGCTAAAGACCCATTTGCGATTTCATACAAAATCAGGCCCAATAATGTTATGACGGTGCATCTTTACTTGCAGAAGAAGATGAATCTAGCGGGTTCGGAAGATAAATTTCAAGTTTCTAAGATAATGACGAAGATCAAGATAAAAAGGAAATATTCTCGAAGTGATAAACTCGGAAAGGGGCACAAGGAAAAGACAAAACCGCCTTGAAAAAGAGTATATAAGAGAAGACGAGAAAAGAGACAGAGAAGGACTTTTTTAGCATTCACAGCAAACTTAGAGCAATAGGCAATAACTTTCGTTTTGTTATCGGAGCTGCGTTTCAATTAAGTTTTTCGTAGCCAGGTTGCTAGAACTAAGGATCTCTCCAACAGCTTTTGTAGCCAAGGCTCGTTACCTTCTTGTACAAAAGCTCTAACGCAATTACGGAATAAGAACCTCTTTGCTCTCTTTTTCTTTCAGAATTTTCTTATCATATTTTATCGTCAATCTTTTCTCAATTTTTTTTGGTTGTGTGGCGTTTGGTTAAAGCAGATTGTCCGAGATCTCCTAGGAAAGTTAGGGTTTCCTAACTTCCTAAGTTTACGAAAATCAAGTGTATGAATTTTGGTTCCTACAGTTTGGCGCTAGAAGGAGGGGTACTTACGGATCAATCTTTCTCGCAACCACAGAGCGCCCAATCAAACATTTCAACTGAAAATCTCAATAACCAACAACCTCGCGATGAAGTAAGCCACAACCACATTGACATCACTCATGCGATCAACACTCCCGCGGTTAACGCTGACCCCAACACCGCGGAAGTCGAGGAGATGAAGAAACTGATATCTATGAAAAAGGGCGGAAGAACATGATAAGCTCATGGGATCTCTCGCGAAGCAGGTCGAAACCCTAACTGCGAGAACCCGAGGTGCCCTTTTGATGCGCCCCGGTTCGAGCACCGACCTGCTTGGATCATGGACACGGCCCAAGATGGCGATCTTGTCAACCAGCTCAACCAAACCGAGGTTCACCCATCTGACCGAGACGTATACACTTACCAATACGTGTACATTGACCAAGCAATGTACACTGACCGAGACGTGTACACTGACCAAGCCGTGTACACTAACCGAGCTGTGTAAAGAATCGACCCGCGTGCATCCATAAATGACCTAAGGTTGGAATCACGACCTAATGACCAAATTGATCAACCTTCAGCCATTCTTTCAGACCCATTCGACAATCTAAGACCAATGGTAAATCCAGAAGCTAACTTTGAAAAGGAAGGATTTACTAAGTGGAAGCAACGATTAATTAACCTTGAAGATATCATGGAAAGCAGTAATGATATATGTTCATTGTTTGACTCATATCTTTCAAACCATAAGGCTTCTACGCATGAAATCACTTGGAGAATGTTCTCAACTCAATTATGGAGCTCATTGAAGAAGAATCAGATCAAACGGATTTCAGATGTGGGAGTTATGCCATTTACAAACCAGGTGATCTTCAGTTTTTGCGAATTCAGACATGTGCGCATTCAGGTGAGCTGGACCGACACTGCCTTGGATCTGGATGAGATGAATACTCAATTGAGTTGGAATGAAACTATCCTAGACGAGCTGTGCTGGATTGACACTCATTTGGAGGACCTGAGCGAGCTAGTTCGATCTACCAAACTGGTTCGACCACCCGAGAAGATACAACTGGTCAACTCCCTTTCTGATGAACCAAGCCAATCTCTTCAAGGTTCTAAGTCATGTCCAAGGTCAAAAAGTATCAGAACGGCTAAGGAAAACATGCTTGACGAATGGGCTTGTTTTGGACTGCATTTGGGCTGAAATGTGGATCCAAACATTTCTATGGTTTACAACTTTGCCCAAGAAGTAAACAAGATATTCCTTGGAATATTTTCGACCAAGCAGTCAAAGGAGAGTCCCAAGACAAGTCAAAACCGTGTGGAAGACCAGATCTAGTCTTTTTTTTCAGTCAACACATTTATGTAGTCAAGTCTTTGTTTTCGGTCTTCTATGCCTTGTTTTTAGCACATTCTTCTTTGGATCTCTACAACTTATAATCCTATAAATATGGCCTAAGAGCCATGAAATAAATCAGTGATTTTTCCCCATTTATTTGAGTTTATCTCTTAGTTCTTTGTTTAGAACACTTCTTAGTTTCTTAGTGAGGTTATCTCCAAGTTTCGAACCTTCTTTTGTTGAACCGTGTGTCACATCAGACAACGATCGAAGTCTGGTACTATCATTGGCCTTCCGCAACCCTTTTTGTCACCATTCATTCCACCAGTTCTCCCTTCGGCAATTTCATGTCCTCTTAGTCCGATTGAGTGATCATATCCGAATCTAGTACATATCAAGTGGTATTAGAGCCACTCAACCAATACTATCTTTTCATTTTCTCATCTTCCATTTTATTCAAACATTTCTTCTCCTATCTATCTTAAATCCGGGCCCCTCATTACCATCCATTAGTTTATATATAAAAAAAAAGATTTACGATTTAAAAAAAGAGAGAGAGTTTGATTTGTGGATTGGTGGTGGAAGAGAAAGCCTGCTGGCTGAGGAGAAATCCAGCCTTTGAGGTGGTTAAAACGGATTTCAAAACCAAAAATCTCTTATCTTTCGATCTTGAGAAAAATTCCCTTTGTTTGCTTGGAATTTTCCATTGGGATTATTTGATCAATCTTCTTAGAACCTTGAGTGGAAACTTGTGTGTGTTCGCCAAAAATCTGAGAGAAACACGTGAGTGGGTGAGGATTAAACACTTGAGAGTGTGAGGATTAAACACTTGAGAGTGTGAGGTTTTTTATCTAACGTTTGGTGTTTAAGAAATTTTAGGAACCATGAGTAGTGAGTAAAAAAGAAGCGGCCTGAGCCAAAGCCGATCATAGGATTCAAGATGAATCTCTCAGCTTTCCAGAAAGACCGAAACAAGGAGAAATGGCCGTGGAATTATGAAGATATGATCCATCCACCAAAACCGGCCAGATCAAAGACATTACAGTTTTCATCACTTAGCCAAGCACCCAGAGGTAATTCTAAAACTTCTAAATTTATCTGTGCTGATGAATCTGTTAAGTGTCATAGCAGGAATCAGGTTACCTTTGACGTGCCCATGGAACTTGAGTGTTTTCTTCCTTCTTTTCATTTTGGTGAAATGAAAGAAAACCCAACAAAAGAGGCAGCAAAGAGTTCACCACAAGAAAAAAAGTTGGAGCTGGTGATTCTCAATGAACCTAAGATGATTCCTCAGTCAACCTCCTGTGAAATCCAAAAGCACTGTAAGGATCATGGGTTGCTTGTCTCTGTTCTTCATGAGAACGTTTTTAATTCGAGAGTTTCTAAGCGAAAACACATCTTTACTTGGTTGAAAAACGTTTTGCTTAAACCTTTTCATGAATTGTTTTCATTAAGCTGTACTTTGAAAGAGATTTGGTGTAGGAAGGAGCATGAACCAAAATTGCTTAGATCAGAGAATCATTATGATTTCGTTCATGATGAGAATTATTCGAAATTAGCACTGTGTCATTCTTTTCCTAACATTTTCACAGTTGTGCCTGATTAAAATTCGTAAACCAACTTTTGGCGATCAGTTTATTTGCTTGATGCTTGCCCACGTGCTTCATGATTATCCTAAGAGCTTGGATCATGTTTTTGATGTCGTAAGGATAGAGAAACCCTTTGATTATTTCTTTCGCAGATTTGATGTGGTATCTCTAGTTGTTTTGAAAGTGCAGGATGTAAAGGATCAGTTTCAGATGGAAGCAAGCAGAGGAGAACGACACCACACTTGTGTTCTTGGAACATGGAACTGGAAATACTTGAGGGAAATAAGTTCAAAACTCCAAGGAAGTTTCTCTCCAAAATTTTCCTTCATTGAATTTTACATGATTTTAAAATTCTTTATTTTGTCTGATTCATTTTCTTTTGTTTCAGGTAAAATGGATTTGACCTCATGGACACGGCCCAAGATGGCGATCTTGTCAACGAGCACAACTAAACCGAGGTTCACCCATATGACCGACACATATACACTGACCAAGCCGTGTACATTGACCAAGCCGTGGACACTTACCGAGACGTGTACACTGACCGAGATGTGTACACTGACCAAGCCGTGTACACTAACCGAGCTGTGTACAGAATCGACCCGCGTGCATCCAGAAATGACCTAAGGTTGGAATCACGACCTAATGACCGAACTGATCAACCTTCAGCCATTCTTTCCGACCCATTCGACAATCTAAGACAAATGGTAAAGCCAAAAGCTAACTTTGAAAAGGAAAGATTTACTAAGTGGAAGCAACGATTAATTAACCTTGAAGATATCATGGAAAGCAATAATGATATATGTTCATTGTTTGACTCATATCTTCCAAACCATGAGGCTTCTGCGCATGAAATTACTTGGATAATGTTCTCAACTCAATTATGGAGCTCCTTGAAGTAGAATCAGATCAAACAGAGTTTATATGTGGGAGTTATGCCATTTACAAACCAGGTGATCTTCAGTTCTCGCGAATTCAGACATGTGCGCATGCAGGTGAGCTGGACCGACACTGCCTTGGATCTGGATGAGATAATTGACACTATCTTAGACGAGCTGAATACTCAAGTGAGTTGGACTGACACTATCCAAGACGATCTGAGCTGGATTGACACTCATTTGGACGAGTTGAGCGAGCTAGTTCGATCAGCCGAACTGGTTCCACCCGAGAAGATACAATCGGTCAACTCCCTTTATGATGAACCAAGCCAATCTCTTCAAGGTTCTAATTCATGTCCATGGGCCAAAAGTATCAGAAAGGCTAAGGAAAACATGCTTGATGAATGGGCTTGTTTTGGACTGCATTTGGGCTGAAATGTGGATCCAAACATTTCTATGGTTTACAACTTTGCCCAAGAAGTAAACAAGATATTCCTTGGAATATTTTCGACCAAGAAGTCAAAGGAGAGTCCCAAGACAAGTCAAAACCGTGTGGAAGACCAGATCTAGTCTTTGTTTTCAGTCAACACATTTATGTAGTCAAGTCTTTGTTTTCGGTCTTCTATGCCTTGTTTTTAGCACATTCTTCTTTGGATCTCTACAACTTGTAATCCTATAAATATGGCTTAAGAGCCACGAAATAAATCATTGAGTTTTTTTCCCTTTTATTTGAGTTTATCGCTTAGTTCTTTTTTTAGAACACTTAGTTTCTTGGTGAGGTTATCTCCAAGTTTCGAACCTTCTTTTGTTGGACCAGTGCGTCACATCCGGCAACGATCGAAGTCTGGTAGTATCATTGGGCCTCCGCAACCCTTTGTGTCACATTCATTCCACCAGTTCTCCCTTTGGCGAGTTCATATCCCCTTAGCCCGATTGAGTGATCCTAACCGAATCTAGGACTTATCACCTTCCTCGTGGAACCACTAGGATCAGGGGAAGAAGACACAATTTCAGAAATCCTTTGGACAGATATGGGAACGCGTAGGAGAAGCCGTCTGGAAAAAACCCAGACTAAATCACTCATGCACCAGCACGAAAAAACCCTGGCGATCTTCCACCATTGGAAGAGGACAACGAAGAGGGAGAAATCGAGCGAGTCAACGTGGACTTCAGCAGTCAGTCCGATCCTTTGGACCAAGACGCGGACGTACACCTACGAAGGACAAGGAGCCACACGGCTCAGGGAGACCTGCTTGACGAACCCATGAAAGAGGAGGAAGAAAACCTCTTCTGGGTAGAGCAGGAAGAGCTGGCCGAAGAGCAGATTTGGAGAGCTCGCAGCAAACGTTGACAGACTCGGAAAATCGCTTACGACGATTCTGAAATCCGTAATCTTCGCAATGATCTCATGAAAACGGTCGCGGAAGTGAAAGCAGTGAAATCTCAGATCCACCATGCGACAAGCTCCGCCCCAGAGATAGACCAGCTGCTCGAGGAAGCTCATAAAACCCCCTTAATGTCTCGTATCATTAACACATGAGTATCGGATCCTGGAAAGATCAAGGTGCCAACATATAATGGTACGACTGGTCCCAAAGCGCACTTACAAGCCTTTGAGGTCACAATGGGAAGGGCCAAATTTAGAGACAGCGAAAGAGACGCCGGCCAGTGCCGCCTCTTTGTTGAAAATCTGGAGGGAGCAGCTCTCGAATGGTTTTCTCGGCTTAGGTGAAATTCCATCGGAAGCTTTCGCCAACTCGCTTCGGAATTTCTCAAGCAGTACTCGATTTTTATCAACCGAGAAACTTTCAACGTCGACCTATAGAGCTTAGCTCAAAGGGAAGACGAATCACTCAGAGACTTTGTCAACCGATTAAAGCTCGTTATGGCTAGAGTCAGTGGGATCAGCGAAAAAATTGCCGTGGACGCGCTTCGAAAGACGCTCTGGTAGAAGTCAAAGTTCAGAAAATGGATCACCCTTGAAAAGCCGCGTACAATTCAGGACGCGTTGCACGAGGCCACAGACTACATCAGAATCGAAGAAGACACCAAGGTTCTATCACAAAAGCACAAACCAGCGAAGACTTCTTCATGAGAATCATCTTTAGACCAAAAGTCGAGCAAGAAGAAAATGGCCCGCCATGAGAGAGAAGAACCCCGGGGCACACAAATATGCCATCAACTCTGGCTCGGAACAAGGGCGAAATAGGAGCAACGTGTGGACCCAAAATTCCAATTACGACGAAAGCGTCTTCTGCGACTTCCATCAAACTGGCGGCCATTCGACCGTAAACTGCAAGGTTCTCGGAGAAAGGTTAGCAGCAAAACTAATCACATAATAAATCTCCTGGGTAACGCGTGTCAAGGACCTCATTCACAATTCCTACCGTCCTCCAAAAACTGACAAAACTCCCTAGACTGAGAGCTCATCAGGGGAAAAATGCGGAAGGAATCAAGACGAGAAGGGAAACAACAACAATCGTTGCAGGATTAACATGATCATCGGAGGGTCACAGTTCTTCGGCGACACGGTCTCGTCGTTCTAAGCTTATAGTGAAAATATGAAGCAAACAACAATTCGCCGACCTGGTCCCCATCCTTGGCGGGCAAAATAATGCCATCACCTTTGACGAAGAAGAAGCTGGCGGAATCAACCAACCCCACTGTGATTCGCTCGTCATCGATCTCATAATCAAAGATCTCAAGGTCGCTAAAGTCCATGTCGATACAAGAAGAACAACTAATTTGATCTTCCACGATACACTCAGGAGGATGGACATAGGACTGAAGGAGGTTGTGCCAATGCCAAAACCGTTAACCGGTTTCTCTGGCATAACCGAAATGACTCTCGGATTGATCAAGTTCCCAGTCATGGCAAAAGAAGTAACAAAAATCGTCGATTTTGCGGTCGTCGATTTCCCTGCTATCTAGAACGTGATCATGGGAACCCCCTGGCTAAATTCCATGAAGGCAGTCCCATCGACCTACCACTTAGGCATCAAGTTCCCGAATCAAAATGGAATGGAAACAGCTGTGACTCTGTTTCTTAGCCGAACACAAGCTAAGACAGTCCACGGCCACTTCGGTGGTTAAGCCCAAACGTGGAAAAAACCATTAAATCGCCGACGGAAAGCACCTCTGAAAAAGATGATCAAGCAACGGCTCCGAACGAAGAAAGTAAGAAGTCGTCTGAGCCTGACACAATAACCCAACCGGAGGAGTTAATCCTGGAAAAAGACGTTGACCCTGCCACAGTCCCTGCGACTAAGGTGGTCAACGCAACCTCAGCCGAGTAAAACACACTCGCCGCCTATAACTGAACTACTAGATGTCTTGATCCTCAAAAGAGGTACATAGGCAGCTCGTCTAATGACGAGTTCAGCTATCCCCCCATATGCATACACTCGCATACTCCCACATTTTAAAATATTCGCCTTGTGTCCGATATTTTTTAATTTTTCTGATAATAAGAAAACGGAAATCTCGCGAATCTGTTTCATAAGAACACCTAAATTCATTCCGAACCATCCAAGCACAAACCGAACTTCTTCGGTACAAACACTCCTCCATAAACATCTTTCGGTGGACAACCATCGACCAAAATTCGAGGCCCTACCCTCGAAAAGACTGAACAGCAGTCCATACCCGAAGTCATCCCCTAACACACACCATATAATTTTGAAACACAATGCAAGACGTCGCATAAAATCTCCGAAAAATATACTCTCAAAACTAGAAAATAGTCCATCCATGACTATAATCATAAACAGGCATTTGCTCTTACACCTCACTCGTCGATTGGCCCCGACGAGTGCATTAGCCGTCTTAAACAGACACACCTTAAAATGTTTAGATAATCTTAGCTTTGATGATAGATTAGAGAGATTAGAAGGATAACTTAACCAAAGAACAAGTCTAAAATGTAATCATGATTATGAGTCTTAGAGAGGATTATGAACTGTCTGGTTTATTCATTAAGATGAGATTACAAATATATAGAGTATAAGTTACAAGGGTTTTAGGAAACAAAGGATGAAACATGTGGTTTAGGAGAGGTGGGGGAGCGCCTAATTTGAATTGTAGGCAAGGTGAGCCACTAAAGTGGTAACTAGCATCTTTGACCAGATGCTGGTTACTTTCCAGTTGTTCCAGCATGTCAAGGCATATCCTCTCTTCCTTTCCCATGGATGGATAAGGGTAAATACCCAAGTATAAACATATGGTAACTTCTTTCTTTACCCGGATGATCATCTTACCATTTTACTGTCCCAACCATTCTTCTCCCATTCTTTAATCCCTTAACCTCAAATATGTACCTCAACTTAACACTCCCCCTCAAGCTTGACCATGTGGAACAAGTCAAGCTTGGAATGCCATGAGATCTTCCTCATTAAAAAAACTCACCAAGGAAAACACATTGGGATAAGTAAAGACCCCATAGCGAGGGGATTAGCTAAACTTGGTAAGGTCAATGAGTCCCAACCGGATGGGGATGGACTCTATTGTCTTCTGTCTTGCAGCTTTAGTGAACACATCAGCTAGCTGATCCTCACTTCTAGTGTAACATGGCAGTGTGAATCCTTGTACAATCATTTTCCTCACCTTATGGCAATCAACCTCAATGTGTTTAGTCCTCTCATGGAACACCGAGTTGGAAGCAATGTGTATAGAAGCTTTGTTGTCACAATGCATAACCATAGGGGTGGCTTGATCAATCTCCAAGTGCTTCAGTATTCCCTTGATCCAAACCAACTCGTTTGTCAACTTCAACATTGCCCTATACTCAGCAAAGACCTTAAAACATAGCCTAGACATACATAATAGACCATAAATGGAGTCCATAACATGGCGTAAAACTGGTAATAAATAGGCTATATCAACTCCCCAGACTTAACCTTTTGCTTGTCCTCAAGCAAACAAGTCTGCGAAAGAGGTTTTGAAAAGCGAAGACTCACCTAATATCTAAGAATAACTGTCACCTTACTTTATTGCAGCCATATCATATTAGGTCAATCACAAAGAACTTTATATACCTATCCACTATATCAACCAATTTTATTCTACCAACAACTTAGCGAACACTAGTCTGACTCGCCCCACTACTGATTTCATTTCTTTGCATTAAATAAAGTGCAGGCTTTACCTTGGAATTATCGATCAAAGGATATATTGACTCTTACCTCTGCAAGTATCTGAACACACAAGTAGCCTTCCTGATTCCTTTGCTCTCTCTCTTCTCACTTCGTCTCAGTCAATGTCTCCCTTCTTTGGAGGCTATCATTTTAATTTTCTAACTGACTGGGATATTTGGATAGGCTTCCATGAATCAAGACCTAATGGTTTTTGCCACCAGATCATGTTCACTTCTTTTTGACCTTTATCTCTTTCTAGGATCATATGAATCAAGCTTTATTGGCTGTAGCCACCAAATCCTCTTCGACTCCTTTTTTAATCTGAAGGGGAGAGAGAGGAGAATCAGAAGCACACAGACTTTTACCTTCCAGACTTGCAGAAGGAATCCGATCCAGTGTATACCAAATCCCAAAGCAAGCAAATAATGTTAGGATTAGTTTTGCAAATCTGCTTTGGTTCCTTCAAACTTTCTAAGCAAGTGTTAAACTTTATGACTAGAATGGAGGTGGATCAACACTTGGAAAATAAGTATCTACATCTTCTTTGCTCTTCTGAAACCATGTACCAATGAAGTTTCTCATTGCTTCATCTCCTCTGGCTTTCTCATTCTTTATGATCTCCTTAGTAACCTCCATTGAATGCATTCTCCTTTCTAGATTCTCAATGTTGTGATGTAGTATTCTAAGTCTGGCAGCTGTAGTCTCTAATAGATCCTCCAATTTCTGAGAAATATATTCCTTTATTAGGCTCTGAGAGAAAATAATCTCATTCAACCTGTCTTCCAATTGTGTTTCTGCTGTGTGCTTTTGTCTGTTGGACTTAGCATCGATCGATGGTGCGATGTCGCCGTTGATCGATGTCACTCTATTGTGTCCACTTGTATGCTGTCTTTGAATAGTATCCAAATCTCGCTGCATCTTATCCATGCGTGTTGGCAGACCGGTGAGGAATTTGTCTATAGGATAATATACATCATCAAGCCTCCTGTAAGAATCTTCTAATGACATCTCTTGAGCGTTGTAGATCCCATTCACAAGATCATCAATCTCTGCTCTACTATTTCTTGCTTCTCCCTGGACATAGCGATCTTTGCTACATGTTCAGGTAAACATATGTAGCTGTACTCAAACATAGTAGCTCTCTCTAGAATTGACCTGATATCTTCCTCTTCCACATTCACAATTCGTCCGTCTATAGCGTGTGCATTGCATTCTCATCTCTGTATATGCCATACTCATCTTGCTTTTCCCAAAAGAAAATCCTTCCGCCATCAGCATCAAAAGCTCTCTTTCCATACTCTACCTAACCGTCTATCAGTAGGGGATTTATCCAACTGACTGGTTCTGGAGTTTCTGAAGTGAAGGGGTTAGATGTACATAACTCGTGGACTCCTGGAATGGTTGTATCGATCGATGCATGCTCCTTGTTGTCGATCGATGTTTGGTACTGGTTAGGCTCATGCTTCAGCTCGTTTATGTCGATCAATGGTGGTCGCTCGATGGCTCTTGTAGTTTTCCAAATAAACTTCCTGATACATTCACCATAACAAGGGCATATGCTACTTCTTCCTTAGGTAAGTTGGGAATTCTCCTGTAAAGATCTCGTGCACGTCCCTTTGTATCTCTGAAGATTCCAAACTCGTCTGGTCTGAGATAACCATCTTTTGTGTCTTCTGCTTCAATTAATTGTTCTAGTCTTCATTTGATGTAGTTAAATAGCCAGGATATGTTGAGGATTGATGCTGGATTGCCTACTCTTGAGTTCATTACCCAGCCAGCTTCATCCTCTTTGTAAGCTGCATCGCTCTCTTCGTAATCTCCATAGTAACCTTGGTACACCGGTTTAGCGTCGATCGATGTCGTCTGTGGAACACCGATCGATGCTCGGTGATCAGACTGGTGGATGAAAAGTTTTCCAGCTTCGTTAGCCATTGCAAGTATATATGCCACATCGTTTTTCATGAAATGTAGAATTCGGCCGTCCATAGCTTTGGCATAACCATCTGGTTGTAAATAACCATATTCCTTTTCGCGTTCTGCAGATGAATCTCGTTCGGTTTCTGCTTCGGTCTCAGTATCGATCGACGGTGTCTGGTGTTCGTCGATCGATGTCGATTTCCCAGGTCGAGGGGAAACATGGAAAATTCCAGCCTCTTCCATAGCAAGCCCTCGGTACTCAATTATTTCTTCATCTTTGTAGTCTTCGTCGTACTCGAGGTAGGATGTGTTGTAACTGAAATCACCATCTTCGGAAGTTTCAGTATCGATGGATGCAATAGAGTGGGTGTCGATCGATTGTTGAACGGTAAGGTTGTCGATTGATGGGTTGGGTTGAATGTTGATCGATGCTCCTTCTTCTGATTCCTCACCGAACTCGTAATTGCAGAAACATTTGGCCACAAGTTCTGCATCATTGCACAATTTGATTAGGGTAGCCTTGTTCTTATTCTTGAAAGGTTCATAAAAATTATTTTTATCAATTAGAGATGAAATACAACATGTTTAACTGCATGTCATATATGGCTCCCACCGTAGCCATGAATGCTCTCCCAAGTAGTAGAGAAGAGTTACAATCTATCCTAATGTCCATCACATGAAAGTCTATTGGAACTAAGGTATTGTTGAGCAGTCAACGAATGTAAAAGAATCGTTGGAGGGTTCCACTATCAGGTTCAACTCCGCTGACATAGACTTTGGCATAATTCTCACTGAAGATCCAATGTCACATAGAGCGTTGAGATATTTGTTTCCTTTGATGAAGCATGGAACTACAAACTTCCCAGGATCACTTTTGTTTTTCAGACAGGGTCTCTGCTTCATCTTTTCTCTGAGATGATTGAACATTATCTCTATGTTTTCATCTGTCTCCCTTGTTTCCCTGAAAAACATCCACAATCTGTGAGTATAGTAGGCCTCATCAAAAGAGGTATCTAGAGGAATTAAAAAAAAAAACTGTTGTAGCAAAGCTATCTATCTCCTTTTCATTGGCTTCTCTGCGCTGATGTTTGGGGATCTTTTGTCTCCTTTTTGAATGTCCCTCATCCTCTCTATCAGTATCCATAGCTTCAGATGTGTCTGTATTATGATCTGAAATTGTATGGTTGGACGTACAAACAAGCTTGTATTTAGGTTTGGCAGCCGTACTGGATTTCTCTCCTGTTGATCGACGCTATGTGTGATTGTTGATCGATTCTTCTGTCCCTCTGTCGATTGATGCTACGGAGACAGTGTCGATCGATGTTAGTTGATTCACACAAAGCCACTGAGTCTGTGGGTTTCATTGTCGATCGATTCTCACCAGTTGGCGTCGATCGATGCGTATTAGCATTGTCGAGTGAAACTGAATTTTCCACACGAAAATTGCTATCTTGGGGTTTCTCTCTCTTGACTTCCTGCAAGAAATCGTCATCAATCAAGGCATTGACGTGGTTTCTTTTCCCAGCTTCCTTGATCAAGCTCTCATGCTTCTTAATGTTCTCACTTGTTTGCATCACTTGATTCTCCAATTTCTTCACATGAGTGCTAAGGTTTTCGAACTTGGTATTGAGATTGAGGTACATACCATCTATCTTCCCATTGAAATCCACAGTTACCTTCTGCTGTCCCTCTAAAACTCTGTCGACCATCTCTTAAATCTTGCTTTCCTGAGTTCTAGAGGAGGATTCTGGTAGTAGGAAGATCCATAAGTCCTATTGTTGTTGAAGGGCCTTCGCTGTGAATTCTGATTAAAGTTACTCCTTTGACCATTCCCATAGGAATTCTTGTTAAAACCTGATTCCCTTGTCTCTGGAAACCATTCCGATCAATGTAGTTTACATCTTCTTCATCAAACTCATCGTCTCCAGACTCAATTGCTTCCACGTCTGCGAAAGTGACTTGCTTCTTGAGAAATTTCTGAACACTATCCAGTTTTGCCTTAACCACTTCAATCTGCTCCTTGCTCATAGTTGGAGTTGATTTCCTTCTCTCAAAATTTGTGTTCTTGATGCTGTTGTTTGATGCCAGGTTTTCAATCAATCTTGTAGGTTCTTCAGGGCTTTTGGTGCTGAAGTTTCCCTAACTAGCAGTGTCTAGAGCCCTATGGTATTGTAATTCAATACCTCTGAAGAAAGTGGTAAGGAGCTGCAA
Organism: Moricandia moricandioides; assembly: GCA_905132885.1. NCBI lineage: Eukaryota > Viridiplantae > Streptophyta > Magnoliopsida > Brassicales > Brassicaceae > Moricandia > Moricandia moricandioides. The sequence continues at coordinate 53,040 of CAJHQQ010000571.1, forward strand.
TTCGTTGAACCCATGATGCCGACAGTCTCTCTGGTAAGACTTGTATCTGATCAACGAGTTTCTGAGAGACTCTGAAGGTTCTTGTGAGAAAGTAGCAATCTTGATCTTCAGATCTTCTGCTCTAGCGTCATCGAAGAAATTACGCAAGAAAGCGTTTTTGATGTCAGTACATGATGTCAGGGATCCTAGTGGTAGTTGCTTAAGCCAATATTAAGCTTCTCCAGCAAGTGAGTACTTGAAGAGCTTACAGGAAATATAGTACTCAGGGAGTCCATTGACTTTAATAGCAATCACTAGATCCTCAAATCACTCCAGATAATCCATAGGGTGCTCATGTCGTAACTCATGGTAAGGTGTATGCGCTACAAGTCCAAATAAAGGCTTGATCTCAAAATTGTTTCTTTGAAAAGCTGGAGGACAAATGGCGGATCTGTTGGCGTAGAACTGGTCTGGACAGTTGTAGTCAGCCAGTGTTCATTGAGCAGCTTGGGCGTTAGCTTCAGGTTGAGCTATTGCAGCGTCTGCGTCTGCTTCTGTATCAGGGATTACAGCCTCATGATCGTCTATCTTTTGACCTGCTGCATTACGCAGATGAACATTAGGTCATGCAAGTCTCCATTCTCATTATGACCCACAATTATAGGCGCAACCATCTCAACTCGTCTGCTGTCGTCGATCGATGCAGATGAGATGCATGCCAATCGATGCTAAGTGATCAATGTCGGTCTATGCTAGAGTTCTTATGCCGGTCGACGATATCCGTAAAGAAGTGTCGATCGATGCTGAATGTCTGCCGTTGATCGATGCTTGTCGTCTTTCTTTGTGGATTGTATATTTGAGTTTATGCGGGTCTGAGATTAGTAACTCTTGTCCTTTATTGCTCCTGGTACTCTTTTGCATGCACCTGAAAGACAAAGGAAAAGAAATCAGTAACTTGAAATTAAAACAAACCTAGACTAAACCTTAGAAATTAAATCTAATGGTGATCAATGTTCCCTGGCAACGGCGCCAAATTTGACATGCGTGTTGTTTACTGTTCTAGCAGGGTATAGATATTCTAAACAATCAACTATCAAATTAACCCTTAATCCTAAAACACAAAATAATACTCTTGCCAAGAGAGATCAGGTGTAGTACTTAGGGATCGAATCCACATAAAACAATGGCACACAACAGATTTCTTATTCCTCAAGTTAAGCTAGGTGATTATATATATATTGGTAACAAGTAACCACTCTAAAGAAATGTTTCTTATTAGAGAGTGTAGGTGCAATATGGAAATATGCTAATAATGTGAATATTGAAATATGCTAATAATGTGAATACGGAAATATGCTAATAAACTAACTAGATGTAAATGTAAATATGCTAGATATGGGGTTTCAGACAAGTGGATTATAGAAGATAGAATTTAAGGGTATTAATCATAGAACTCAATATCTAATGTAAATGACGAACAACTCTCGCTGCGAGTCAAATCTATTGACTAAGTCCAATGTCTCAGCTCTCTCTTGTTGACACAGTATCACCGTCGATCGATGGCAATCATCCTGCGTCGATCAATGGTTTCTTGAGTTAAGCTTTATGACCTAATCCGAATAATTCACTAGATTAACTAAATAAACTCTCGTTTGTTTCTAGCAACCTAGCTCAACAAGATTAATTTCGGTAGTAGACCATGCTCTCGCTTGCACCTAACTATCATATTATCATGGTTCTAGTTAGCTACTCTAGAAAACAAGCAAGAAACACAATTATATTGATAGATATAATAATGACCCTAACAAATTTATTGTTTGGCTAATCCATCAGTACCATTAATAAACCTGTTGGGGTCAAAAACGGTTATCTCAAAATCCCCGACTAAGATAACCACTTTTAAAGTAACTTATCGAAAGAGTAGTTCAGAAACATACAAAAGCACCTCGAGCTTAGGTCATCATATGGCGATCTCGAATGTACAAACCCAGGTTGCCATATGGCAACCTGGCCTCCAACGAGCCGGGTCGCCATATGGTGACCCGCACACACAAAGTACGGGTTGCCATATAGTGACCTGCACTTGCAAAGCATGGGTTGACCATATGGCGACACACACACGCAATGTACGGGTCGCCATATGGCGACCTGCGCACCAAGGATACGGGTCACAATATGGCGACCTGAACCCATACAATCTAGGTTGCCATATGGCGACCTAGACCCACATAGTCTGGATCACCATATGGCGACCTAGACTCTCCGAGTCCGGGTTTCCATATGGAAACCTAGGCACTCCGAGTCCGGGTTCCATATGGCAACCTATACCCACACATTCAGGGTCGCCATATGGCAACCTACACCCACACAGTCTTGGTCACCATATGGCGACCTAGACTCTCTGATTCTGGGTCGCCATATGGAGACCTACGCGCTCCGAGTTTGGGTCGCCATTTGGTGACCTAGACCCACACAGTCTGGGTTGAAATATGGCGACTAGACTCTCCGAGTCCGGGTCACCATATGGCGACCTAGGCTCTCCGAGTCCCGGTAACCATATGGCGACCTAGGCTCTCCGAGAATAGGTCGCCATATGGAGACCTGACCTTTCAAAGAGCGGGTCGCCATATGGCGACCTCAGCTCTCCAAGTCTGGGTTGACATATGGCGAGATGTGTCTCTCCTTTGCGTTTCTCTTCGAATCACGATCAAAATGCTTTTCGTTTCTTCTCAATCAGAGTTTCCATTGAGATTTTACGATTAAAACAAGTAAGAGTCGCCAAATGAGCCCGGGTCGCTAAATACAACTCCCAGGTCGCCATATGGCGAGTGAAACCATACCCCTTGGCTTCACTCTTGAAACTCGATCTAAATGCTCTTCATTTCGTCTTAATCGAAGTTACCGTTGGAAGTTTACGATAAAAATCGCGAGGACTCATTTTCCCAAATAAAGTTCATGGTTATCGTATAAACGGCAACTGTTAACTCAACAACACAGTTATCTAAACTATACTAGAAGTGTTAACTTCCTAGATAAAGCGACGTAGTATCATTAAACGTTCTTTCGAAAAAATCGTAAAAACATTTAAGCTAAAATACGACTCAAAGAGGCCTAGAACGCAGCTAAAGACCCACTTGTGATTTCATACAAAATTGAGCCCATGAATGTTATGATGGCGTATCGTTACTCGGAGAAGAAGATAAGTCTCGCAAAATCGTAAGATAAATGTCAAGTTTCCAAGATAATGATGAAGATCGAGATGAAAAGGAATGTTTCAGCGAAGCGATAAACTCGATCTAGGGGCAAAAAAGAAAAGAGGAACCGACCCAGAAGGCATATATCAGGGGAACTAAAGCTAAAAGCAAGGGATCCAAAAGATTTAGATCTAGAATAACTATGCTAGCTTAGAAGAACTTAGAGTATAGGAGACTGCATACTCGAAATTTTTCTTAGATTCTTCTCCATCTCTATTTCTAAGATTCTCTTTGTTAGCTAGATTTTACTCGTTTATTCTTTGGAAAATCCTGTAGCTTTGTTCTTATCTATCAATAAAATGCCTCTGTGCAACTTACTATCGATATTTTGTTATCTCTTTCTTCTTTGTTTTCGTGTGTTTATGCAGATAATCCGGGACCTCTGGGAAAGTCGGGTTGTCTTGGCTTTCCTTAATTTACGGAAATTGACAGTGTAAATTTCGGTTCCCACAATATGGCGCTAGAAGGAGGGAGGGTCGGATTCTCTAACTCCAAAATCACCAAACAAACTTAGAAACGATATGCCTAACCAAACAGGCGGCGACGTCATCTCATTCAAGGAGAGAGAAACGACCAACTCGTTCAAACCTCTCAACAATCTCAACGGTCTTCTTGTTATCGAGTTGACAGTCCAGAATATTGATCTCGCAAGGATATTTGTCGACACCGAAAGCTCGGCCGATATCATCTTCAAAAACACCCTTGAGAGAATGGAAATCGGTCCATCCTAAATCGCGGAAGACACAAACCCGATAGTAGGACTCTCGAGGCAGGCTACCATGACTCTCGGCACAATCAACCTCTCGGTTAGAGCCAACAGCATAACAAGAATCGTGGAGTTCCTGGTCATCGATCGATCCACGTCATATAACGAGATCTTAGGAACTCCATGGCTGAATTTAATGCAGGCTGTCCCGTCAACATACCACATGTGTCTCAAAGTCTAAACTCTTCGCGGAATCAAGACAATATGGGGGAATAGAAAAATATCGCAAGTCTTTTTCGCCGCGGGACTAAAACGAAAGGGCTCGTCATCAGGACTCCTCCTAACAAGAATGGGAAGTCGTCTGTTGATGACAATGCCTCAGGACCAACCGAAACAGAAATATTTTGGAAGTCACGAGTAGCTGAATCACTCGAAGGAAAACGCGAACCAACCTGCGAACCCGTGATCTCAGTGTGCCTCGATGAAGCATTCCCAGACCGCTGCGTTGAAATCAGAGCTAATCTTCGCGAGTCCTCAAAAATGAAGTTTGTCGCCTATCTAAAGAAAAAATTAAACACGTTCGCGTGGGCTGCGGAAGACATGCCAGGGATTGACATCAATATCACATGTCATGAACTTAACGTCAATCCAACTTTCAAACCAGTCAAACAGAAAAGATGAAATTTGGGTCCTGAATGGGCCTCCACAATTAACGACGAGGTCGAAAACTCCTCAAAGTCGGTTCCATAACAAAGGTAAGGTATCCTGACTGGTTCGCTAACCCTGTCGTCGTTAAAAATAAAAACGGCAAATGGCGAGTGTGCGTCGATTTTACCTATCTCAATAAAGCGTGTTGAAAGGATAATTTCCCACTGCCTCACATCGATCGACTGGTCGTAGCAACGTCTGGAAAAAAACTATTTTCATTTTTGGATGCTTTTTCCGGGTACAATCAGATCATGATGAACCCCAATGATCAGGATAAAACTGCGTTCATAACCGACCTCGAAACTTACTGTTACAGAGTAATGCCATTCGGCCTTAAGAACGCTGGTGCAACTTATCAGCGGCTAGTTAACCGAATTTTCTCTAAACAGCTCGGAAAAACTATGGAAGTATACATCGACGACATGCTCGTAAAATCTCTCGAGGAGCAATACCATGTCAACCATCTCCAAGAATGCTTCGAGAGGTTAAACCTACATAATATCAAACTGAACCCTGCAAAGTGCAGGCTTGCGGTAGCATCAGGAGAATTTCTGGGATACCTTGTTAACTTTTTGGGGAATCGAGGCTAATCCAAAAAAGATCACCGCACTGATTGAGATGGCATCTCCAAGTACCAAGCAAGAGGTGCAGAGGTTAACGGGTAGAGTCCGGGCACTCAATTATTTTATCTCACGATCAACGGATAAATGCTTACCTTTGTACGACACCTTGAATGGACCAAGGAGTGCAAAAAAGCTTTCCAACAGTTGAAGCACTACCTGGCCACTCCCCCGGTGCTCACAAAACCCGTAGAAGGAGAGCCTTTGTTTCTGTATATCGCAGTATCCATAACTAGCGTAAGCGGAGTCCTCATCCGAGAAGAGCGAGGCGAACAAAAGGCATATTCTACGTAAGTAAAACCCTGCTGGATGCAGAGACACGCTACCCGCTAATGGAAAAACTAGCTCTCGCGGTCGTAATGTCAGCCCGAAAACTGAGGCCTTATATCCAGTCTCATACGATCGTGGTACTCACATCATTTCCTCTACGGACAATCTTGCATAGCCCCAGTCAGTTTGGAATGTTAGCAAAGTGGGGAGTCGAGCTAAGCGAATAAGATATCAAGAATCAAGCGAAAGCTTGCGCAAAATCGCAAGTGCTCGCTGACTTCTTGGTAGAGCTTCCTAAAAGTTGGATGACGAACCAAGAGCCGGACTCGACCTGGATGCTCCACGTCGATGGATCTTCATCCAAATAGGGCTCCGCGGTCGGAATCCGACTAACTTCACCAACAGGGGAAGTACTGGAACAATCATTTTGACTAATTTTCCAGGCGTCCAATAACAAAGCCGAGTACGAAGCTCTCATTTCTGGCCTACGAATGGCTGGCGGCCTGAAAATATGCAACATCCACGCGTACTGCGACTCACAACTGGTAACAAATCAGTACAGCGGAGAATACGAGGAAAGAGATGAAAGAATGGACATCTACTTGAAGGTTGTCCAGGACCAAACCCAAAGCTTTGATCGATTCGCTCAGACACAAATCCCTCACGCGGAAAATGCCCAGGCAGATGCCCTAGCCGCGCTTGCGTTCATCTCGGATCCAGGTCTAAGCAGGTAATCCCCGTGGAATTCATAAAGCATCCTAGCATCGGACCGACCATCGTTATAAACCTGATCGATTCACCCGACGGTGAGGCCGAAGTCGATATCCAGGCAACACGAGACTACGATCCATCCGAGTACAGATTCGACAAACCTTGGACAGATACAATCCTTGTGTAGATCGCCGATGGGAAACTCCCAACAGACAAGTGGGCAGCCCGAAAGGTTAAAACCCAATCCGCACTATACATCTTGGTAGACGGAGAACTCTACAAGTGGCGACGTTCTGGGCCGCTTATGACCTGCATAGAAGGAAGGAAAGCACGAAGGATAAGGGAAGAGGTCCACTCTGGATCTTCCGGAAATCACTCTGGTGGAAGGTCCCTCGCAGTCAAAATCAAACGCCATGGACACTACTGGCCAACAATGATCAAAGATGGCGAGAACTTTGCGCGAGAATGCAAAAATTTGCCAGACGCACGCCCCTACTATCCATCAACCGACAGAGGTTCTCTAATCGATATCGTCACCGTATCCATTCATGCGATGGTAGATGGACATAGTCGGTCCTATTCATATGTCAAAGCAAAAATGCTTTCTGCTGGTCTTAACGGATTTTTTCTCGAAATGGGTCGAAGCAGACTCCTACACAAGCATTAAAGAATCCCAGGTCGAAAGCTTTGTATGGAGAAAAATCCTCTGCAGGCATGGGGTCCCGTATGAAATCATAACGGACAATGGATCTCATTTATTTTGACCAGATTCGAGGCCTTCTGCGAAAAGTGGAAGATACGACTGACCAAATGAACCCCTAAATACTCGCAATGCAATGGCCAAGCCAAAACTACTAATAAGACCATCCTTGATGGACTTAAAAAACGTTTGGACGCCAAAAAGGGTAGGTGGGCCGAAGAACTCGAAGGAGTCTTATGGTCGCACCGCAAAACTCCGAGACGCGCGACGGGGGAAACTCCATTCGCCCTCGTATACGGAGCATAATGTATGATCCCGGCGGAAGTTGAATTTCCCAGAGTACGCATAAGATTGCTCCTAGAACGAGAGGATTCAAACAATCTAATGTTGCTCGACGAGCTCGATCTAATCAACGAACATCAGGCCAGGCCCTCATACGAATTTAGAATTATCAGCAGGCGGCCGAAAAGTACTACAACTCCAACATACGCGGCTGTAGATTCAAAGAATGTGACTTAGTCCTACGATTTTTTTTTTCAGAACACCGTCGAACGAAACATAGGGAAACTCGGAGAAAACTGGGAGGGACCATACAAAGTCACAAAAGTAGTGCGACCAGGCGCTTACGAAATCGCAAACATGCAGGAAGTCAAGGTTCCTAGAACCTGGAACGCGATGCACCTAAAAAAAATACTATCACTAAGCACTCACTTAAAACTAAACTACGAGATGTCTTGATCCCCGACAAGGGGTAAGTAGGCAATTCGTCGCAAGACTAGCTCAGCTGTCCCCCCTCTAAAAGAAGGGGGGGGGGGGGGAGTAGGTACATATACGTATACTCGTATACTCCCAAAATATTTAAAATACCCACTCGTGTACTTGATATTTTCGAAAAGTTTTTCTAAAACGAAAACGTGAATTTTCTCGCAAAATTCTTCAATGATCAAAACGTCAAATCTTGTAATTTACTTCGCCCAAAAACCGATGTAAAGAACAACGGCCTTCTGCAACATAAGAAAAATCGAACCCTGGACTTGGCGAGACGTCGCCAACGCACGAGGAACCCTTTGAACAAAACCCTTACCCCAAAAAGCAGTCCACCTTTGACTATAAAACACACACACACACACACACACACTCTCTCTCAAACAAGTGTCTTTCGCGAAAGCTCAAAAACGGTAATATCTACCAATAAGTTTGTTACCGATCACAACGAACTCGCAACGTCCTAAACAGACTAAGTTATCTCGCAAGGATAGCTCTCATACATCCGACACAAGGGTAATAGCGCTATAAAAGAAATCCAGAATTTTTGGTCAGCACATTCGGGAGACTTAAAAATTGTCCTCGAAGAGATGCTCGATTCCGACCATACGAGTCCTGTAAGCCGAGAACAAAATGTGGACTTTAAAGCGGTATGGAATCAAGTTAAAATCGCAACACGCAAAACGAAAGTTGATTAGTCATCTCACAGCCTTAACCGAGAGTAAACCTAGGTCTTGCCCTAAACCAAGCACACTGGTCTCTAACGTCTCAAGGCATGAATATCGAAAGATACAACTTCCTAAAAGCATGCCTCTTCGTTCACATCTAAACGCTCACAAAAATCGTTCGCACATCTCAAACGAGCAAGGAATAGAACGATCTACAAAGAAGAGTTAGTTTATGAGATGACAACTCATAATTTTCCCTCTACGCCCAACTTCTCGACACACACTTAAATCTCAAATCCTTTCAATAAAAAGATTGGTCCATTCATGCAAAAGCCTCAAAGCGTCAGGGATTCAAAGACACATGCGGCCAGTCCCAAAATAATAACAAGGCCACACTTGGCCGATCCAAACATCAACGAAAACATAAAAATGATAAAAATTCTCATACGAGACTGCAACCTCACTCATCACCTGTTCCTGCAACCTCACCTTCGACCATCACTTCATCCGAGCTTGGGGCTGCACCTTTGACGACCAAGGAACCTTGCCCTCCTAGATCGCCCAAGAACAGTGGAAGGAGGCACTCAGATCTCAGACTGCCAAGGATCGTGTCGAAATCACCCTCAGTAACCCTCAAATCTTCTTTGCGCGCCAAAAGCCGGGCTTCCTCGGCTCGTGGACATAGAGGTGCGTCATCCTGTAATAGCCAGACCTCGCTCATTCCTCCCTCAACGAATGCGAATGCCAGATCACTACTTTGGATGGTCGTCAAGGAGTCAAGGGAACCAGCAATTCTCGCAAAACGAGCCTCATACTCAGCGCGAAGGGCCATCTTGGCTCCCTCGATCCCACGATCCATCAGTCCTTCTTCGGTCTGGAGACGACGCTGGAGCCGACGAGCCTCTGAAGCTTTCGTCTTCCTGATCTGCTTTGCCTTGAGCAGGGAGCTCGCAGTCTTCCCGTGGTCTTGCTCGAGCTCGCTTATCCGAGTCTCACATTGGGACACCTCAACGAAATGGGCATCTTCAATAACCTTTAACTTATTCTCTAACGCCGATGACTCTTCCCGAGACTCCGCTAACTCCCTCGTAAGACGCTCAACCTCTGACCCACATTCATTGATCATCTTGTCGATCAAAGATACAAACTGCTAAATACATATAAAGGGTTAGGGAAGGGTACAACATACTAACGGGAAAGATCTTCGAAACAAACCTTGGCACGATATTGTGGCATCGCACTCGAACCAGATCCTCCATGCGGTGCAGAATCGCCTTCTCCGCCTTTAGCGCATCTTTTCCTCTTAGTCGCCTCACCGACAGGAGGATTCTTTTTCGACTTTTCGGTGGGACGATCGGAGCAGCACTAGGAGAATGCAGCCCTAGAACGATTTCCTGCTTAGCCAGAGGAGGGGGCATCGATTCTGGAGCCTGCTCCCTATCCTCATCATTAACTGGCGTCGTGGATGAGCCTGCAGGATGAACCAAAGTCTCTGACGATGGTGCGATCGCAGTTTCAATCGGGGCTGGAGGCACCGGCGGTTGAGCAGAATACTGGCCAATCTCCTTCTTAATGCTAGGGCAAGCTTATCATGGAAAGATAAGAAGCCAGCTGCGTAGGCCGACACAGTGCCAGGAGGAGACGATTTCAAAGGACTCGCAGAAAGAGTTGAATCGCTTATCTCGACGTCAGAATTTTTCTGGTCACCTTGGGAAGAAGACATCATTATTACAAGTTTTTAGAGAGAAGGAAGATGAAGCTTAAAGAAATAAGATGGTGAGAAGGGAATGAGGAATGAGAGGTCACTACTTATAGAAAAGTAAGGAGGGATAATCTTCGCAATAAACTAACCTCAAAACAGTTATCGGAAAAGTACTCTTAGTCGTGGTTCCGATTAAAACACACTAGTCGCCTGCAAAAAGCATCTTCGAGATTTTGCAGGCTGGGAGGGCTAACTGTTGGGGTCAGAAACGGTTATCTCGAAATCACCGACTAAGATTACCACTTCTAAAAGTAACTTATCAAAAGAGTATTTTGGAAACAAACAAAAGCACCTCGAACCTAGGTCATCATATGGCAATTCTCGAATGTACAAACCCAGGTCACGCCATATGGCGACCTGGCCTCTAACAAGCCGGGTTGCCATATGGTGACCCACACACACAAAGCACGGGTCGCCATATGGTGACCTGCACTTGCAAAGCATGGTCGCCATATGGCGACCCACACACGCAAGTTATGGGTCGCATTATGGCGACCTGCACACCAAGTATACGGGTCGCCATTTGGCAACCTGAACCCATACAATTCGGGTCGCCATATGGAAAACTAGACCAAGTCCGGGTCACCATATTGCGACCTGACCTTCCAAAGACTGGGTCGCCATATGGCGACCTCAGCTATACAAGTCTGGGCTGCCATATGGCGAGCTGTGTCTCTCCTTTGTGTTCATCTTCGAATTGTGATCAAAATGCTTTTCGTTTCGTCTCAATCAGAGTTTTCGTTGAGATTTTATGATTAAAACAAATAAGAGTCGCCAAATGAGACCCAAGCCGCCAAATACATCTCCCAGGTTGCCATATGGCGAGTGAGACCATACCCTGTGTCTTCTCTCTCCAAACTCGAACAAAATGCTCTTCGTTTCGTCTCAATCGGAGTTACCGTTAAAACTTTACGATAAAAACCGAGAGGACTCATTTTCCCGAATAAATTTCATGGTTAACTCAACACCACAATTTTCTAAAATATACGAGGAGATTGAACTTCCTATCTAAATCGACGTCGAATCATTAAAAGTTCTTTCAAAGAAATCGTAAAAACGTTTAAGCTGAAATACGACCCAAAGAGGCCTAGAACGCGGCTAAAGACCCAATTGTGATTTCATACAAAATTGAGCCCAAGAATGTTATGACGTAGTATCTTTTCTCGCAAAAGAAGAGAAGTCTCGCCAAATCGGAAGATAAATGTCAAGTTTCCAAGATAATGATGAAGATCGAGATGAAAAGGAATGTTTCAGCGAAGCGATAAACTTGACCTAAGGGCAAAAAAGGAAAGAGGAACCGACCCAGAAGGAATATATAAGGGCGCTAAAGCTATAAGAAAGGGATCCAGAAGATTTAGATCTAGAATAACTCTGCTAGATTAGAAGAACATAAAATATAGGCGGCTGCATACTCGAAACTTTACTTAGATTCTTCTCCATCTCTGTTCTGAGATTCTCTTTGTTAGCTAGATTTTACTCGTTTTATTCTTGCGGAAAATCCTGTAGCTTTGTTGCTATCAATCAATAAAACGCCTCTGTGCAACTTGCCCTCGATATTTTGTTATCTCTTTCTACTTCGGTTTCGTGTGTTTACGCAGATAATCCGGGACCTCTGGGAAAGTCGGGTTCTCTTGGCTTTCCTTAATTTACGGAAATTGACAGTGTGAATTTTGGTTCCCACAAAACCTTAAACCTAGTTGATAACTACTCAGACATAATCAAAGTAAGAATAATAATCTGAATAAAATGCATAGATTAAAATATTGGGGTTTCAATACAAATCTCCCTAAATAGAATACTCAAGAACCTGACACCGTACATCTTCGTACATATGCATTATTTTTTTCCCTCTCTTCTCATACGTAAAGTATAAATATAAAAACCCTAAAATCTAGGTCAAAACTCGTCCAAAGGTAAACTTGTAATCTTGTGTCTTGTCTCTAACTTGGGCTTAAAATCGGCTGTCTGTGAATTGGTCATCGATCGATGGCAAGTGGTCAGCATCGATCGATCTTGGTCATGTAACGTCGGTCAACGTCAGGATAGTGTCGTCGATCGATGACAGTCTTGTACTTCGACTCTCTCAAAGATTAGCTACGAATTATTCTCCTCTAAATGCTCCCAAAGCTCCAAGTATCTCCATATATCTGCAAACGTGCCTTGACCTGTAAAGACCTTAAAACATAGCCTAGACACACATAATAGACCCTAAATGGAGTCCATAACATGGCCTAAAACTGGTAATAATAGGCTATATCATACATCAAGATCCTTTCCACCATGCCCCAGTGATGCTCCTTTGGGAGTTGCATATGTTGGCTCACCTGATTCACAGCAAAACATATATCAGGTCGTGTAATAGTTAAGTATATTAACTTACCAACAAGTTTCCTGTAGAGCCTAGTGTCATGGAATGGCTTGCTATCTTCAATCTCCCCCTCACGTGGGACCTTGTATTCATCTTCCAAGTGCATCTTGGCTGTCTTTCCTCCATCTTTCCCTGCATCTTTCAAGAGATCAAATTTATACTTTCTTTGGGACATGAACAATCCTTCTTTGGATCTACATATCTCAACCAAGAAAGTATTTCATCTCTCCCAAGTCTTTGATTTCAAATACTGACTTTAGAAACTCCTAAGTTGAGTTGATACAATTTTGATCACTTCCAGTGATAATAATATCATCAACATACACAACGAGGACAACAATACCTGAGGGAGTTGTGAGTTTGAAGAGGGTGTGATCGAGTTCACATTTCCTAAACCCCTTACCATTCAAAGTTGTGCTTAACTTATTGTACCAAACTCTTGGTGACTGTTTAGGGGCATAGATAGTGTTCCTTAGTCTCAAAACATTCCTTTCTTGACCAAGTTCTCCAAACCAGGTGGAGGATACATGTAAACTTCATCTTCAAGCTCTCCTTCCAAGAAGGCATTCTTCACATTCAGCTGCCAAAGACCCCATTCCAGGTTCACTGCCAAGGACAACACTATTCTGATTGTGTGGAGTTTAGCCATTGGTGGACAAGTATCAATGTCGTCTTCTCCATACGTTTGGGTGAACCCTCTTGCAAACAGTCTTGTTTTCCTCCTATCCACCTTTCCGTTTGCAAGATATTTGATTGTGAAGATCCATCTACTTGGCACAGCCTTTTTCCCTATTGGTAATTCACTCTCATACCAAGTGTCATTCTTCATTATAGCATTGTCTTCATCCCCTACTGATTCTCTCCATGCTTTATCCATCATAGCTTCTTCATATGATCTAGGAATGTTATTTTCATCTAGGCTGGTGATGAAAGCACAATGCTCTTCAGGGTACTTAGAAAATGAACACACAACTTGGGAGGGATGTTCCACGGCTTGTGCATTGTAATAAGTCCTTGTACCAAATGAGCTTGGCGGTTCCTTCCTCAATCTTGCACTTCTTCTCAAACCAGGCTGCTCCACTTCTTGTCCCTGATCATCCACATGTTCAACAACCCCATCTTTCCTTAGTAGAGTACCTCATATGGGAAGAATCCATTTCATTGATCCATATGGTTCACCCGGCCTTGGTCGATCTGTTCTACGCGGCTGTCTTGATCGATCTGGTTGATCTTGTTCACCCGGCTGTCTTGGTCAATCTGGTTCACCCGACTGTCTTGGTCGATCTGATTCAACCGGGTCATCTAAATCTTTTTCTTTTCCCCCAACATCATTTCCAGCCTCTTCCTCAGCTTCTTCTTGTTGTTTTTCACTTTCACCTTGATCATGAAAGTCCACCTGACTAGGTCTAGGTTCATTCCCCCCCCCATAGTCGAGGTGGGGTGATTGTGTTGCACCTGTCTGTCTTCGAGGTTCATTATTTGGTTCTTCCGTAACACCAATACCAAGTCCTTCTAGGATCATTCTCAGATTAGCTGCTCTATCTGATTCTTGGGATAACTCATCTAAGTTTGTCCACTTCTTTTATTCATAGTAACCTTTTTTTCCACAAACTTCACCTCTCTTGAAACTAACACCCTTCTACTCACTGGATCATAGCATTTATACCCCTTCTGCGTAGTTGAATACCCAATAAACATAGCCTTGGCACTCTTGGTTTCAAGCTTGTTCCGTAGTTCACCAGGGACAAGCACAAAACAAGGGCACCCAAACACCCAGAGATAATCCAATGGAGGTTTGTATTTGTTTAAGACTTTAAATAGGACTGTTCTTGGGTAACCTTGGTGGGAATGCGGTTGATCAAGTAACATGCGGATGCCACTGCATCACTCTAGAACCGTTTGGGACATTGGAGTGAAACATCATTGACCGTGCCACCTCCATAAGGTGGTGATTCTTCCTCTCAATCACACAAATTTTGTTGAGGAGTGTAAGGTCAACATTTTGATGAAGGATTCCATGTTGAGAAAGGTGTTGTTTGAAAGCATGGCTTGTATACTCCCCACCATTATCTGATCTAAAAATTTTAAGCTTAGCATTGTAATGGTTAATCACATAAGTTTGAAAACTCTTAAATGCATCAAGAACCCTATCCTTAGATGACATCAAATTTATCCAGGTGTATTTAGATTTTTCATCAATGAATGTCACAAAATACTTATAATTATCCTAGACAAGCAAGGTGCAGTCCATACATCCGAATGAACTAAATCAAAGCATTTATCATAAGTAGTACTAGATGTTGGAAAAACAGTCTTACAATGCTTGCCTAAAATGCAAGCTTCACACTCATTATTTTTAAACACAACACCTGGAAACATAAAGTTCAAAGCTCTAACATGAGGATGACCTAGTCTAGCATGCCACAAGGCATCATTATTCAACATAGAAGAAGAAGTAAATGAGTAGACATAATCAAGAACATGTTTAAGATCTTCTAGCATATATAAGTCTCCCTTGGTTACTCCCTTCCCAATTATTATCTTGCTCTCAATATCGTGAAACTTCACATCATTAGGACTAAAGATCACATTGCATTGTAAATCAGAAGTACACTTCTTCATGGATAGCAAATTTGAAGTGAAGTTTGGCATGTAAAAGGCCCTAGATTTTTTATCAAACAATTTCAAATTTCTTATTCCCTTAATTGGGACCTTCTCACCATTAGCTATCATTACATGACCATGAGCTGGTTCAATATCTTTAATAAGTCTAATATCACTAATCATGTGATGGGATGCACCAGAGTCAATTATCAAAGGTTTAGACATATTGCAAGCATTATATGAATGGCAACTTCTAGCTGGTTCATATGCAATCCTAGACTGACCTAGATGGTTACTTGGGTCATACTAAGTCCTAGAGTGATCAATACTACCAGTCCCAACAAAGGATGCATCAAAAGAATACCAAAGGGTGTTACCATTTTCCTTGAAGATCTTGATTAGAGCATCAATGTTTGATCTCCTAATCAAATCGTTTTCATTAAACCTCTGGTTACTTGGTTGAGTGGTTTGAGTTGACATTGCCACCATCTCTCTCCCATCTCCTTCATTGATCTGCTTTGAGGTACCCGCAACACTTGTCCCAGCAGCACTTGTCCCATGTTGCTCACTGGTTCCATAGGAGAGGTGAGGTCTTGCATCCTTGTCCTTCATGAACATAGCCGGCTTCAAGTGTGGGTGTAATATCCAGCACTGACTCTTCTTGTTCCCATGCCTTCTACAATGATCACATGTCCCATTGAACTTCCTTTCTTCAAACCGTTTTGTGCATGGCTCTGTTTCCTTGAGAAACTTCAACTTGATTGGCTAGAGAGAGTTCTGCTTTACCTCTAAAGAGTCCAAGAGACCCTTGCTCCTTCTGAATTTGAGCGCATACATCCTCTAGATCAGGAAGTTTCCTTGCCCTTAGTATATGCTTGATCAGATCACTGTAAGTAGGATTCAAGGTAAGCAAAAGGCCAAGGTACTTGTCTTGCTCTCTTCTCTCATTTAGCTCATCTTAGTCAGTAGAGTTTGGCCTCAACATCTCCAGTTCCAACCATAAAGCTCTAAACGTTCCCACGTGTCTTGTAAACTCCATGTCCTCTTGAACCATATTGTTGATTAACCTCTTCACCTCAAACACCCTACTAAGATTCGAGATGTTCCCATTCACCTTCTTGAGTGTATCCCAAAGATATTTTGCCTTATCACAGTAACAATATGCCATATGGCCACCTGGATTGGCCAAGTCCGGGTTGCCATATGGTGACCTGACTATGCACAGTCGGGGTCGCCATATCATGAACTGGACTCGCCAAGTTTGGGTCACCATATGGCTACCTGGGGTCACCAAGTCTGGGTCGCCACACCAAGTCTGGGTCGCCATATGGCGACATGACCTCGACCAGTCCATGTCGCCATATGGCGACCCGACCTCACCAAGTCCGTGTTGCCATATGGCGACCTGACCTCGACCAGTCCGGGTCGCAATATGGAGACCCGACCTCACCAAGTGCGGGTCACCATATGGCGACCTGACCAATCCAAGCTTGGGTCGCCATATGGCGACCCGACCTCACCAAGTCCGGGTCGCCATATAGTGATGTGGCCTGTCCTAGTCCGGATCACCATATGGCGACCTGAACTCTCTGAATCTGGGTCGACATATGGTGAGATGTGTCTATTCTTTGTATTATTGTCCGAGTCGCAATCGAAATGCTTTTTGTTTCATCTCGATTGGAGTTTCCTTTGAGGTTTTACGGACAAAACGAGTAAGGATCGCCAATCAAACCCTGAGTCATCAAGTACAGCTCTCAGGTGGCCATATGGCAAGTGAGACCACACCCTTGGGTTCTATCTCGAGTCTTGATTGAAATGCTCCTCGTTTCATCTCGATCGCAGTTGTTGTTGGAACTTTTCGATAAAAACCGCAAGACTCATTTTCCCGGATAAAGTTCACGTTTATCGTATAAATGGCAACGGTTAACTAAACACCACAGTTGTCCGAAACTATACAAGAAGTGTGAACTTCGTAGCTAAAGCGACGTTGTATCCCTAAATGCTCTATTGAAGAAATCGCAAGAACATTTAAGTCGAAACGCTCTCCAAAGAGGCCCAGAACGCGGCTAAAGACCCACTTGCGATTTCATACAAAATCAGGCCCGGTAATGTTATGACGGTGCATCATTACTTGCAGAAGAATATGAATCTCACGGGATCGGAAGATAAATTTCAAGTTTCTAAGATAATGACGAAGATCGAGATAAAAAAGGGAATACTCTTGAAGAGATAAACTCTGCCAGGGGCAGGAAGGGAATGACGAAACCGACTTGAAAAGGAGTATATAAGAGAAGACGGGACAAAAGACATAGAAGGAATTTTTTAGCATTCACAGCCAACTTAGAGCAATAGGCAATTACTTTCGTTTTATTATCAAGCTGCGTTTCGATTAGGTTTTTCGAGTCAGGTTGCTTGAACTAAGGATCTCGCCAACATGTTTTGTTGCAGGTTTTGTAGCCAAGGCTTGTTACCTTCTTGTACGAAAGCTCTTACGCAATTACGGAATAAGAACCTCTTTGCTCTCTTTTTCTTTCGGAATTTTCTTATCATATTTTATCGTCAATCTTTTCTTAATTTTGTTTGGTTGTGTGGCGTTTGGCTTAAAGCAGATTGTCCGAGATCTCCTGGGAAATTTAGGGTTTCCTAACTTCTTAAGTTTACGGAAATCGACGGTGTGAATTTTGGTTCCCACAAAACTCTTCTTGATCACTTCAGTAAGTGGGGCTGCTATAGTACTGAAGTTCTGAACAAACCTCCGGTAGAACCCAGAAAGCCCATGGAAGCTCATTACCTCACAAACAGTCGTTGGATTAGGCCAATCTCAGATGGCATTGATATTTTCCTCGTCCACCCTGAGTCCATCTTCACCTACAATAAAGCCTAAGAAAACCACATGATCTGTTCCAGAAGAGTATTTACTAAGATTTGCAAACAGTCTTTCTTTCTTAAGAACTTCAAGAACAGATTTCAAATGCATCTTATGATCATCAAGACTCTTGCTGTAGATAAGACTGTCATCAAAGTAGACGAGAAAAAAAATGGCCAATAAAGGACCTCAATATGTGATTTATCAAACGCATGAATGTGCTAGGTGAATTAGTAACACCAAATGGCATGACATGCCACTCATACAATCCTAGCTTAGTCTTAAATGCAGTTTTATCACCTTCTTGCATACGAATTTGGTGATAGCCACTTTTCAAGTCAATTTTAGAGAAAACAGAGGAACCGTGCAACTTATCTAGCATGTCATCAAGCCTAGGAATTAGATGCATATACTTTACCGTTATGTTTTTGATGGCATGACAGTCCACACACATGCTCCAAGAGCAATCCTTTTTGGGCACAAGGAGAACAAGCACAGCGCAAGGACTAAGGCTTTCCCTGATGTAGCCCTTTTCAAGAAGCTCATCAATCTGCTTTTGAAGTTCCTTTGCTTCCACCGGGTTGGTTCGGTAAGCTGGACAGTTCAGAAGAGACACACCTGGGACAAAGTCAGTCTAGTGTTCAGTGCCTCTTATTGGTGGCAATCCCTTAGGATTCTCATCTGGAAAAACATCAGAAACTTCCTGCAAGACATCTATGAAATCACTTGAAATTTCTGGTGCAAGGTCACAAGAACCCATTAGAGTTTCTTTGCAAACAAGCAAAAGAAATGGCTGTTGAGAGTACAAGGATTTCCTTACCTGACTTTTCTTGATAAAGAAGTTGGAGTTTCTATGAGATACCTCAGGTTCGTCCTGCTTAGGTTCTTTCTCTCGACTCCTCTTAAGTTGGACCTGATCTTGGTGAACCTCCATAGGAGTCAAAGGGACCAGCGTGATCTTCTTTCCCTTATGATCAAAGCAGTGTCGGTTTTTGTAAGCCTCATGTACCGATCTCTTATCAAACTGCCATGGTCGACTCTAAGGATGTGGCATGCGTCCATGGGAAGGAGATTGCAAATGATCTCGTCCTCATATTGACCATTGGTAAGAGGAACTGTGACTTGCTCCATCACGTACTGCTCACCAGCTTCGTTTAGCCATTCCAACCTGAAAGGTCGAGAGAGTGGCTTGGTCTCAAGTCCAAGTTTCCAAACAAGAGCAACGTTAGTGCAACTGCCACTATCAATAATAAAAGAACAAACTTTATCAGACACCAAACATCTAGAGTGAAAAAGATTCTCCCTTTGTTCTCGTTCATTGGTTTTGGGCTGAACAGTCAATGATCTCTTAGTGACAAGAAGTGGACCATGAGCGGAGTAGTCGAAGTGGTTGTCCTCTTCATCAAAGCTTGGACCAGAATCATCATCAAAGGTCGGACCGAAGGCATCGTCCGAGTGATCGCCCTCCTCATCAAAGATGGGACCAACTGCATCGTCCAAGGGTCTCCTAGCAACAAGAAGTGGCCCATGATGTGGGTAATCAAATGGTTCTTCCTCCTCATCATAGATTGGACCAAGATCTTCCTTAGCCTCCTTTTCATCCTCAGACTCAACTTCACCATTCTCCCTGAGAATCATCACTTTCTGTTTCATACACTTGTTGGCATAGTATCCAAGGCCTTGACATCTGAAACACCTAATGTATCTTGCACGGCATTTTCTCTCAGCTGCTTTTCCTCTGTCAACACGAGCAGGAACATCACTCTTAAAAGCAGAATTTGTTGTCGTTAGAGACTTACCTTTGTCTTGGTAACTTGGTTTGGGAGAAAAGGCCGGTTAAGAGTATCTCTTCCTTTTGACTTGCTGTTCGATCAAAATTGACTTGTGTAACATATGACCCACATTTCCATATTCTTGAAGCTCCATTATGTTCTGAATGTCCCGGTTGAGTCCAGAGAGGAATCTGGCCTTGGTGGCGTCCAAAGGCTCATCTACATCCGTCCTGATCATCAAGATCTCCATCTCTTGGTAATAGTCCTCTACTGATTTGGTTTCTTGGAGAAAACGTCTGAGTTTCTGGTGTAGGTCTCTGTGATAATGGGAAGGTACAAACCGTCTCCTCATCAGCATGGTAAGCTCGTCCCATGAAGCTATCGTTCTTTCACCTGTCCTTCTCCTGTGAGTCACAACTTGATCATACCATTTAATAGCATAGCCAGTAAACTCAATTACTGCCAATCTAACCTTCTTAAGCTCAGAAAAGTTTTGACAATCAAAAACTAGTTCAGTTTTTCTTTCCCATTCAAGGAAAGCATCCAGATCTTTTTTGCCATCAAAAGTGAGAATATTAAGTTTCAAACCACCTAAGCTATCATCAGCTCTTTCACTTGTAGCAAAAGGATGAACATCACCTTGATCACGGTTTCTTTGACCTCTCCTAGTTCGGTTGATGGATCGGTTGTCGTCATCACGGAACCCCTCCTCTTCGTTTTCATCATCGGACCGGTTGGTCCTCCTTTGACAATCTCTCCTTGCTCCGGTTTGAAATTGTGTTTGTTGACCAGCCTGAAGCTCATCAAGCCTCTGATGGATCTGCTCTAGACCTGCATTCATAAGTTTATCCATAGAATCATTCAAAGCCCTCATTTGCAAGTTAGATAAACCAGCAACATAATTTATGGGTTGGTTTCTTTCTTCCTCACTGTCCATGGTTTCCTGAAAATGCTAAACACAAAGATTAGTAGATAAAATCTTCACACACTCAAGTGTTTAATCTCACCTACTCTAGTGTTTCTCTCGGAAATTTAGTAGTCACTCAAAAGTTTCTTCTCAAAGTTCTAAGAGAAAAAATCAAGTAACCCAATGGAAATTTCTAAGTAAATAAGGGAAGTATAAGATATAGAGATAAGATATTTTGTTTTGAAATTCGTATTAACCACTCTAAGGCTGGATTTCTCTTCCACCACCTAGCCAAGTAACTCAAACTTTTGGTTCTTTTTTGTTTGAAACGATCTTTTTTTTCTTTTTTTTATAGCAATGGTAAAGGTAAAGAGATGGCCCAGATTTGAGATAGAAAGATGAAGAAGAAGTGTTTAGAAATGGAAGATGAGAAAATGGATTAAAGAGTACAGGTTGAGTGGCTCTGATACCACTTTTATATGTCCTAGATTCGGACAGGATCACTCAATCGGACTAAAGGGATATGATCTCGCCAAAAGGGAGAAATGGTGGATTGAATGGTCGCACAAACATTGCGGAATGCTGCTGATATTCCCAAACTCCGATTGTTGCTTGATATGACACACAATTCCAACAAAAAGGAGTCTGTTTACTTGGATATTACGCACCAAGAAAAAAGAAGTGTTCTAAGCAAAGAACAAATAGAATGAACTCGAAATATGAAGAAAATTGATTTATCATTGCCGAAGAAAGGATTACATATTTATAGTAACAAAAGCATATGAAAAGACTTAGAACTTTGTGGAAAATCCCACCTAGGAAAACAACAAAGACTAGAAATAGTCAAATGACTCTTCGGTTCAAGTTCTTGTCGATGTGACCCCTCACCTATTGTCCAGGTTCATCTGAACCCAGCTTGGTCCATAGATGACCCTTCGCCTACTGTTCAGGTTCATCCGTGGTGATCGGGTCCATGGCGGTGAGGATCATCATGGTTTAAGGGTGTCCATATGACCCCCCGAGTGTCCTTCACGAACGAGTTGTGTTCCAACGTGGGTCAAATATTTAGACAGCTTCAGAACCTTTGCCTTAGAGACATTTACGAGTGAGAAGTCCATCATAGTGTCGAACACGGAGGCAAGGTCGATGGTTCGATCATCGGAACATGCGGTACGGACCAAAAGAGCCAAAAGTGAAAAACATTGATCATCATCGTCTTCTTCACGTCCCAAGTGGATCCTGGCTCGACCATCAGTCTTAGCTTATCGATTTGGTCGGGAAATAGCTCCTGCGGGTCGATGAGTTCCATCGTTTGGATGTGGATCCATCCTTAGCTCCATTCCGGATGTACATGGGTTGATGCGGTACACAGTACGGTTGACCAGATTGGTACGGTCTGAATGGCTAACCTCAGTTGAACTGATCTGAGAAGTCTAATATCGATCCTTGTCCAGTTCTATGAACTGAGGTGCATCACTGGAACTCTTTCTTCATGGAGTCGAGTAAAACAGTCTTGAGCCGTAATCACCCGCTTGGTCGGGAGCCGTTCAATTTGCCACCATCTTGGTCCAGCTTGGCGGGCCAAATCCTATGTTTTGTGGGACTCGTGGAGGGATACAATCCATATCCTAAAATAAGCCCCCCCCCCCCCCCCCCCCTCCAGTTCACTTGTTAGAGGCATAGCCGTTCTCAATTAATTTTTAGATTCAGGTTCCAAAAACATAAGATTTGGGTCGGCGTTCACCTTGATGGCTCCCCTTCTATCCGGGGTGACTTTCCCCTGTTTGCTCAGGTCGAAGGTACTTTTCAATTCTTAGTCGAATTAAAGGGGTTTTGGTGCGATCCATACCGGCCTCAACCTGAGGGATTTGAAGATCAACTATGAAGCAGCTAGGAGATTGATCAAGACACAATCTAATGGGCTGTATAGAAGCTTTAATTATCTGATCAGAGAAATAATGGACAGAGAGGAGACAAAGGTTACTCATGGTGCAGCCTTTGCTATACTTGGTCAGACATTGCATCAGCATGGATTACATGAGATCAATCAGGAAAGACGTTCAGCTAGCAAGAAACACATAGAGAATGGATAAAGATGGCGTTTACATCAGAGTTCAATGGAGCAGTTTGCTATATGGATCAAGAAAGATCTCTTTGTTTGCAAACTGGACCAGGAGTACAACAAGGATGAGCTGGGCTTTAACATGGACGTGCCTAAGGTGTTGTTGGCTGAAAGAGGGCCTTTCAAGCCCAATAAATGGAAAGATCGACCAGCTTGGTTTAAGTTGGCCGGTTTGCTTTGTTAGGTGTATTTTTGATTTCTTGTATTCTAAACCAACTAGGACTAGGATTAGGGTTAAGGTTTCATAAACCAATTAGAAATAGGTTTTAGTTTTCCTTTTAGAGTTAGGATAAGGTTTTCTAGTTAGGGTTTTCTATCTTGTCTTTATAAAGCCAAAAGCAGCACATATTGTAACTTATGCATTCTTTTAATAAAATCTAAGCTTCTGGCTTGTCAAACTCGTTCCTTAGGGGACCTCAAACCTTTGTTCACGTGGAACAAGTTTTCTTTGTCACACAAGGTAGCGTGAGCTTCTGTGATTCATCCTAGACATGAAGCAGGGTTATCTTGTGTCTCAGTAGTCGCTAAACAACTCTAGAGCAGTCCATAGCTCTATGGTGAAGATCACCCAACGTCCTGGAGCTTCTCAGGCTCAAGGATCCACCCATCATCCCTCAAGTGTGATTGGGACGAGGTCTTCCTATCCAAGGCCGCACCATGTGTGGTACCAGAGATTGAACCAGCATTGGCTACTTCTTGTCAAGGAGAATATTCAATATTTCAACAAGAACAAGAGGAGCAGAAGCTTTGTGTGGTCCTATTGTCGACCTAACCAAAGCAAAAGAAGAAGGAAAACTTGATGCGGAGCTTGTAGTTCATAAGGATTCATCTGAGACTTTGATTGAACAAGGTGGATTCATTAGATTTTCTTCTTATTATTCACTGACCAGGACTCTTGTTTGTGTTAAATTCAGTCTCGTGGATCACTTAAAGCTTGTCAAGAAGCTGCACAACTTTATCTTTGAACCAGGAGGAAAGCTATGTGAGTTTAAGAGAAATAACAACATTCTGGTGCAAAGAGCAACAACCAAGCTGAGTATGCACGAAAATATCATCCTCAAAGAGCAGGATTTGAGGTCAAATCCTTTCAAAGGAGGAGGGGGTAGTGTAACTCAAATCAGCAGCAATGGCAAGATGAAAGAGAGCAAGTCTGAGTTGCATCAACTTCTCAAAGACTTGCAGCTTTGTCCTCATCATCCTAGACCAAGAAAACACGTGATTCATGCTGATATGAGATCTAGGGAGAGCTTGTATCACAAGACATCAATGGTACAAGCAAGGGTATCCAGAAAAGACAAGTTCAAAATCGAGTTCTTCACTTTACATTCTGACTTGAGTTGGCTTGTGGACAAGTGTGGAAAGATCAGGGATGACCCAAGAGAGGAAAGGGACAGTCCTAGACTCAAGAATGAGTATGGGGATTAATGTACACGACCTCCTGATCAGGAGAAGCATGTCAGTCGATTCACATTGAGTTTGGATGGAATTGGGTTGAGTGATGGCTGGAATCTGCTTATTCTCAACCATATGGGATTGGTGCATCCACCAGAGTGTAGAACAAGGTTCTTAGTCAGTCATGAAGAGCCAGTATTACTTGCTGAGATATCTTGTGTGCTAAGAATCTTTACAGCCAGAACAATGTATGAGGAGCAGGATATGAATGTGTTTATCTTAGATGGTTCGGATTTGAGGACAAATCCTTTTAAAGGAGGAGGGGATGGTGCGATCCTTACCAGCCTTAACCTGAGGGATATGAAGATCAACTATGAAGCAGCTAGGAGATTGATCAAGACACAATCTAATGGGCTGTATAGAAGCTTTAATTATTTGATCAGAGAAATAATGGACAGAGAGGAGACAAAGGTTACTCATGGTGCAGCCTTTGCAATAATTGGTCAGACATTGCATCAGCATGGATTACATGAGATTAATAAGGAAAGACGTTCAGCTAGCAAGAAACACAAAGAGAATGGACAAAGATGGCGTTTACATCAGAGTTCAATGGAGCAGATTGCTATATGGATCAAGAAAGATCTCTTTGTTTGCAAACTGGACCAGGAGTACAACAAGGATGAGCTGGGCTTTAACATGGACGTGCCTAAGGTGTTGTTGGCTGAAAGAGGGCCTTTCAAGCCCAATAAATTGAAAGATCGACCAGCTTGGTTTAAGTATGCCGGTTTGCTTAGTTAGGTGTATTTCTGATTTCTTGTAATTCTAAACCAACTAGGACTAGGATTAGGGATAAGGTTTCATAAACCAATTAGAAATAGGTTTTAGTTTTCCTTTTAGAGTTAGGATAAGGTTTTCTAGTTAGGGTTTCTATCTTGTCTTTATAAAGCCAAAATCAGCACATATTGTAACTTACGCACTCTTTTAATAAAATCTAAGCTTCTGGCTTGTCAAATTTGTCCCTTAGGGGACCTCAAACCTTTGTTCACGTGGAACAAGTTTTCTTTGTCACACAAGGTAGCGTGAGCTTCTATGATTCATCCTAGACATGAAGCAGGGTTATCCTGTGTCTCAGGAGTCGCTAAACAACTCTAGAGCAGTCCATAGCTCTATGGTGAAGATCACCCAACGTCCTGGAGCTTCTCAGGCTCAAGGATCCACCCATCATCCCTCAAGTGTGATTGGGATGAGGTATTCCTATCCAAGGCCGCACCAGGTTTGCGGGTTGATTTGCTCATCGCAAAGGTCCATAGCGGAAATGATTATGATGATGTAGATCGTGCAGTGCTTAGGGTGATATCTCGTTGCTAACAGACCTAGGGATCAAAAAATAAACTGAACCCGAAACCCCGAACCAAAAACGATCCAGTAAGAATGAATCCCAACCGATCCAAACCCAACATAAATACCGAATGGATCTTGTTCTATGGTATTTTGGGTTATGAGTATTATCCGAACCGAACCTGAACCCAAATGGATATCCAATACAACCCAAAAAATTTAAAATCCCAAAAAGTAACTTATACCAAACATGATCTGAATTCCTAATATGTAGCCAAAATACACTAAGATATTATTAAACATCTAAAATAATTATCTATTATATAAATACTTAGCTTTTTTTTAACACAAACTTAAATACTTAGCTTAATATATGTTTATTTGGTTAATATTAATGGCTTTTTTTAATATTAATACTTAGCTTAATATAGATTTTGGCTAGATTGTTATCTTATTTGGTGTATGTCTAATTTCTTGTCATTGGGTTTTCTGTTTTAGAGTTTCAGGTTCGGCTTCTTAATGATTGAAGGTGGCAGTTGAAACTTGAAGTTTTTAGATTTTTGTTTTGTTCTCATTATCTAAATTCACGAGAACTTGGTTTCCGTTTTATGAATTCATTTATTTGGTTTTCTTTATACCAATAACCGTGTTTACCTTTCGCTTGATTTTCAATGATCATGTTTTTGATGTTCTTTTTTATTTTTGAACCGATTTTACTTATGCTTTGGTTATAAAATAGGTAAAAATCAGGTAATCTTAAACCGAGGAACCGACTTTACTTATGTTTTGGTTACAAAGTAGGTACAAATCAAGTACTTTTAAACCGAAGAACTGCCCGAAAGTACATCGGGTTGTACCGGTTCTTTGAAGATTTTCTAACCTGATCCCAACCCGAAAAAACCCGAACAGGTTCTGAACCAAACTTTCATATAACCCAGTTGGGGCTGATTTTGATAAGACCGGTAAACCAAGACCTGATTGGACAAATCAAAAAACCGATTGGGACTCCGAATGCCCACGCATAATCAGAATTTTGGAGTACAACTGATTTCGGTTGAGGATAAGTTTTAGTTGATTCAACTGGATCGATTAGACTTGATGTCCAGTTTGCTTTGAGAAGTTGAACAGTCGCGGCTGAGTGAGCGGGAGGGTTTGCTAGGCCAAGTATGCCCGTTTATATCTAATGATGATGTTGGGGACCCGTGCCCCTTTCTTCTTATAAATATGCATCTCTTTTGCGTTATTCTCTGTTCTTCTCTGTGCTTTCAGGTATTCTCTCTCTCTCTCTCTCTCTCTCTCTCTCTCTCTCTCTCTCTCTCTCTCTCTCTCTCTCTCTCTCTCTATCTCTCTATCTCTCTATTTCTCTCTCTCTCTATATTAGGTCAGTCCTTTCACTCACAAGTTGTTGCCTGTCGATTGCCCGGTAAGAAGCATGGCCTCGAGAGAAAGATTATCCAGAAAGAAGAAGGAGAAGGGTGTTCCCTCTGAGTCGAGTCCTACAGAAGATTTGGGCGGAAACAGGAGCTCGCTCGAAGACTTTAGACGTATTCGCTGGGATGCTATGATGGATCGGCTTCTCTTGATCTCTGGCAGCGTCTCTTGATCACTGATGCTGTGAGACAGTGTGTCGAGTGAGACGAAGGGGAGTTCCTCGGGAAGTAGGGCAGATGGTGTTGATTTCTATCCGACCTGCTTCTATCTGGGTGGTACTTTGAAGAGCTCGCGGCCATAGCTCCCACGCTATTGCGTCCTTTGATCGTGGAAGTTCAGATTCGTGTTTGGAACCTGGTCGACTCCTGTCAGCGTGAAGAAGCTATTGAGGTAGTGCGGGGCCACTGGTGTGACTTTTCTATTGCCAACGTACGAGGAGAGGACATAGAATCCTCTGATCGGGTTCCAATGTGAGTACAAATCTTACTTTCAGGAGGATACCAAATTGTGGTTCCCCATCCCCCGATTGATTATGTCATATTTCTTTCGTCGGGACGTGGCGATCTCCCAGTTTTTTAATAGCTCGTGGCGCATTGTGGTGGCATTGATGGTGTTGGCTGCGGAAGTCGACATTTCAATGAGGATTCAGGTTTTCAAGCAACTAAAATATACGCAAGCTCAACCAAACGACTTGTTCGTAGTGGAGATGAGACCGATGTATAATATCCTGGTGGATCACCCAAACACGACAGAGCATTGGCAGCGCTACTAAGGCAAATGAATTTTCCTTTGAGGAGGCCCCAGGCAATTACTATCGAGTGCTTTGGAACCATAAAATAGGTATATTATTATAGCTAAACAACTTTTGTTACTTTTTGTTTCTAATTTTCTAATTTTGCTCATACTTTGCAGACGTTCATCCTAGGACTATCACTTACCCCGAGAGCGAGAAGTTTTTCGAGAACGCCCAAGAATCTGTGGCCCTCAGCCATCGACGTTGACCTGAGACTAGTCGTGTGAATATTTTACGGTACCAAAAGCGCATCGCGATAGGTATAGCGCGGGTCTTGTTCTATTCTTTTTCTTTTTTATATCGTTGTACGTCTATCGGTTGACTCTGTGGGTCGTGCATTTGATTGGGTGTCCGATCTACCGTGTTTGGTCGATTCCAGGGTTAAAAAGCCTTTGCAACTATTCCCAAGGAAAAGTCAGGCTCAAGTAAAGAAAGCCAAGAGGATGGTCATGCGGATCTCAGTGCCCTGATAGGAGAGGAGATGAGCTTGACGGGATTGAATCTGATGACCGTGCTTGACAGGATGGGTTCAGAAAACCTGTCAATCGGTGCACCGACATCAAGCGTCGTTGCCCTGCCAGCAGATAATGTGGATTCTGAAATTCAAACTTTGAATCCAAAGAACCAATCAAGAGGAACATGAGCAAAAAAAGGTCGAGTAGTGACCGCTCTAAAGGAGATTAGGCATCTGTGGTGTCTTTGGCGATGTCTCCGAGGAGAAGCAGAGGAAAACGAAGAAAAGGAAGAATTCCCATACGGGGGTACCGGACCACAACAGGCACTCTTAGGAAACAAAGGATAACCGATCTGCATATTTGGATCCCGGCGAGGTCTCGTATGAGGGGTTGACCTGGAAGAAGTATTCTGAGACACTTCCTGAGGGACATAACAATGGAGGGAGGATCGTTTCTTTCGTTCTGGGACCGTAATGGTACTAAGGCCCAAGGGGGCCCTGGAACGAAGGTACTTCCGAGGTCCCCGAGGTGGCGTTGAAGGAAGGCGCCACACCTCTTCTGGAGGTTCCCAGAACACCATGCTTGACATGGTCAAATTTTGGTACTCAAGCGGGACTCCACTTATCAATGCCCATGAGCCAATGGGCCAAGCTAGTTTGTCAGGTAAAGGGTGGTCCTCTGGAGATGCCGGCAGTCGGGTATTTGAACTTCTCTAGTGCATACATCGAAGCCGCCAAAACTTTTGTCTTGGTGAGTAAACTCGACCGCATATTCTTTGTTGCTTTTTGTCGGGGTTCCAATTTTCTGATCAGGTTTTTTCTTTTCTTTGCAGCATGAAGGTCGTATGAATTTTCTGGTCCTTAAGTATTACAAAGCTTTGAAACATACAATATCCCAAAGGAAAATCGTAGAAGTACATTCGAGAAGGAGAAAGCGAAGGTAGCAGATTGGGACGCCTTTACTTAAAGGAAGTTGGAGCAGTTGAAGTATGCGGCAGAGACAGCAATCATTGAGAGGTATCGAGCGATCGCTCAGAAGAAGGCGGACGAGAAAATGGCTGATGTCATAGAGCTAGAACTAGGGACTACCCATGCATCTTTGGAAGCGATGGCTCGGGAGAAGGACATGCTGGAGCGAGAAAATGACGATCTGGAACAGAGCAAGGTTGCTTTTGCCTTGACACTGGTCAAAGAGGTTAACCGAATAAAAGAGTCCCAAATCCGAGAAGTGACCATGGAGCGATCCAGGGTCTTGCCCGCAATGATTGTGAAGTGCAACCGTCGCTTTGAAAACATCCGCCACCGTGAGCCTCGACGAGATGAAGCGCAGCCTCCTTTTCCAAGCATCCGGGACGAAGAAGTGTCTTTAAATGCTAAGAGATAGAGGCGCGGCTATCCCTCAATATGATAACGATGTTTTTGCCTCGTAAGAGGTTCAACTCGAGGGAGAAGGTGTTGAGCTGGAAGTCGGTGAAATTCTGGAGGCCGGCCTCTCTCTTTCTCTACTCCGTCTCACATCTAGGTTCTTCGCCGAGCTTCTCTTTTCTGGAATCGATCTGTTCGGGTCAAACGTAAGCTTGATCAATCTAGAGGCTATTGCCAACCTTAGTGCCTCAATCATTTCTCTTGTCGATGATGTAGCAAAACCGAGTGTGCCTCCCACTCAAGACTTGGCTCTCGATAAAGATTCGGATGACCGATCAGGACACAAAGTCAATGACGAGGTTCCTGGCGAAGGTCAGACTGACCCTCAAGCCGCTGGATCGGAAGGAGTCGAACAGTGTTTGGAGACACGCGAAGGTGAGCTTGAGAAGAGACTCATCACAAGGAGCCCTTCAATAGTCAATAAGGGTCAACGCCAGATCGTTGAGACCACGGATTAGGGTCCATGTTGTTGTGTGTCTTCTTCTTTTCTTTTTTTTTCTGAAAACTTTAACTTTCGGGTCTGCGAGCCCATGTTTGTCTGTAACTCTCATTATCCAATGGCTTTGACCTTTTCGTTTATTTTACCATTTTCGATTTTAGCTCGAAGTAATTTAGCAAATTTTGTTTTGTGAACGCGAAACTTAACAAATTATCGAAGTGCCTTAAATCATTAGTAAGCGCGGAATTTCTGAAAACATATTGGTCATTTCGATGATTAGTTTAGCCGGTCTTTGATTCTTGACTCGGCATAACGCAATAACTTTTTGTCGGTAGATCCGAACAAAAAATTTAATGATTACCGAAGTGTGTTAAATCGATTTCTAAGGTTTTCTTATTTAATCCAATTTATGTTGTTGGGTTAGCTGTTAGCCCGGAGCTGTACTTTAAACTAAATGAAATCTGAACCTAAATTGGAACGTACTGTGGTTCTTATGGCGATAATTGGTTCCTAGCTAGCTTAATCGTAATCTCAACAATATTTTGGTTGGCCAAACCTTGCGTTGACATAGTTAAGAAGCTAAGAGCCATCGCCCCATCAGTTGACCGATTGCTCCCGCAGGGCTTCAGGCGGCCAATGAAGCGACGGATCCTTTGATTAAGTGTCTGATCAGGACGTTGTTCGAGTGTCAGTACACAGTCTGCTGCGGAGATTTTCTTGTGTTGCAGGGGTGTAGATTTTGGAAGGTCAAGCAATTGCTTGTGACCGGAATGAGCTGATTGCTCGTGGTCCAAGCGCTTGCCGTATGGCGTACTTGGTTTGTCTGTTTTCTTTTTTGGTATTACGGCTAGACCGGTTAAGGCTGCCTACGTACCCCCGAGGAGGATCAAGCCATCCGTATTTCGTTGTCATTGAACAAAAATAGCTTTAGTGGTGCATTTACTCATTTTTGTAGTATTTCTTGACTGGTTAAGTTTGCCTACATACCCCCGAGGAGGATCAAGCCATCCATAGTTCCTTTTCATTGACTAAAAGTGGTTTTAGCGGCGCATTTACTCTTCTTGTTTTTATAGTCAAGTAAAAGTGGCTTTAGCGGCGCATTTACTCGGTTTTTTTACTGACATGAGTAAAATCGGCAATTGGTCAGTTAACTGTTGAATTGACATGGGACGTTAATTGTTAGAGTTTGACCGTAGCGACTGATATAGCTTATTTATTACTAGTTTTATGCCATGTTATAGGCTCTATTTAGGGTTTGTTATGTGTGTATAGGCTATGTTTTGAGGTCTTTACATGTCCAAGTGAGTTTTAGAGATATATGGAGATACTTGGAGATTTTGGAACATTTAGAAGAGAAGAATCCGTAGCTGATCATCGAGAGAGTCGAAGTACAAGACAGCCATCAACCGATGACAAAATCTTGGAGTCAAGCGATGGTACAATACCAAGATCGATCGATGTTGCACACTTGCCATCGATCGATGACCAATTCACAGATAGTCGATCTCAAGCCCAAGTTAGAGACAAATGATGAAGATACCCTAGAAAGAGTTTTGACCTAGATTTTAGGGCTTTACGTATTGCACCAGAGGGTGTGCAGATTGTGTGCACAAGTATTCTATTATAGTTTTAGAGTTTTTAGGGGAGATTTGTATTTTCTCCCAGTATTTTATCAATGCATTATATTCAGATTATCATTCTTACTTTAACTATATCTGAGTAGTCATCAGCTAGATTTAGGGTTGAATGAAGAAAATCATGAAATAGCCCAAAAGTAGGATTGCTAGGTTGAGATAATATCCATCAATTGAGTTGTGCTTAATGCTTGTATTATGGAGTAACTAACTAGGATCTCGAAAGTAGGACATGGACGACTACGAGAGTAGGTTGTGTGCCAGAATAAACTCTATTGAACTAGGTTGTTAGGCGCATGCGAAAGCTGGTCTAATTTCCTTGGTGAAATTATCAAATATCGTTCATACTTCCTTCTGATTTCACCATCGATCGACATCAGTCCTTAGCCGTCGATCGATAGTCTTTCCTTTTGCTCGCATACGAGAGTTGGAATTAAAAGGGTCATAATAGTTAATATTTGAGTTCTAAAATATTTACATTTTTGTGCTTCCTATTCCTTATAGTCCATTAAGCTTGAAACCCTAGATCTAACATATTAACATTTGCATCTAGTTAGTTTAGTATCATATTTCCATATTGCATCTACACCTTCTAATAAGGAATATTTCAATAAACCGATTTATTGGTACTAATATAAATAATTACCTATTACTACACTTGATCTCTCTTGGAAAGAGTATTGCTTTGTGTCTTAGGATTAATGGTTAATTTGACAGTTAATTGTTTAGGATATTCATACCCTGCTAGAACAATAAACACACCGTGTCAAATTTGGTGTTGTTGTCGGGGAACATTGATCGCCATTATATTTGATTTCTAGGATCCAGTCTAGGTTTGTTGTTACTTTCAAGT
Source organism: Moricandia moricandioides (assembly GCA_905132885.1). NCBI lineage: Eukaryota > Viridiplantae > Streptophyta > Magnoliopsida > Brassicales > Brassicaceae > Moricandia > Moricandia moricandioides. Next base: position 85,581 of record CAJHQQ010000571.1, read on the forward strand.
TACTGAATTTTTCTTTTCTTGTTTTTCAGGTACATGCAAAAGAGGTATTGTCGACAAGCACCGATCAACGGCATCTACTCAGCGTCGCCTGACACCTCTGTATGGATCACATCAACCGACATCAGAACTCAAGCATCAACCGACGTTAACCACACGACATCGATCGGCGAACACATACCCGCAGTGATCAACGACAGCAGACGAGCTCAGATGGTTGCGACTATTGTATTGGTTCAGAATTAGAATGGAGACTTGCGTGATCTCAACGGTCACCTGCGTAATGCAGCAGGTCAAAAGATAGACGATCAGGAGGCTGTAATCCTAGATACAAAAGCAGAAGCAGAGGTAGACGCTGTAGTAGCTCAACCATAAGCTAACGCTCAAGCTTTTCACAGAACACTGGCTGACTACAACCGTCCAGACCAGTTCTACGCCAACAGATTCGCCATTCGCCCTCCATCTTTTCAGAGAAACGATTTTGAGATCAAGGCCGCTTTCTTCAGACTTGTAGCGCAGACGCCTTACCATGGTTGCGTCATGAGCACCCTATGGATCATCTGGAACGATTTGAGGATCTAGTGACTGGTATTAAAGCCAATGGAGTCCCTGAGGACTATCTTTTCTGTAATCTCTTCAAGTAATCACTTGCTGGAGAAGCTTTGTATAGGCTTAAGAAGCTACCACTAGGATCTCTGACATCCTGGAGTGACATCAAGAACGCTTTCTTGTGTAACTTCTTTGATGACGCAAGAGCAGAAGATCTAAGGAGCAAGATTGCTACTTTTTCACATGAACCTTCATAGTCTTTCAGAAACTCATGGATCAGATTCAAGTCATACCAGAGAGACTTCCAAATCACAGGTTCAACGAAGTGCAGCTTCTTAGCAATTTCTTCAAAGGTATTGGATTACAATATCATATGGCTTTGGACACGACTAGTGAGGGGAATTTCAGCACTAGGAGTCCTGAAGAAGCTACTAGATTGATTGAGAATCTGGCATCCAGCAGCAGTACCAAGAATACAGATTTTGAGAGAAGGAAATCGGCTTTAGCTACGAGGAAGGAGCAGATTGAAGAAGTCAAGGCAAAACTAGATAGTGTTTTAAAATTTCTCAAGAAATTTTTACTTTGTTGATCTCGACCATTTTACCCCTTCGGGAGGGTTATTACAACGATCGTCGAGCCATGCAAGCCTCCTCGTAGATGACGTAGACAAAACCTTTCTTTCAATCGGCTTTTTCGTTAAAAGAGTGCTTACTTAGTTCGTGTAGAGTATATGCGTTCTTAGCTGCAGGCTGTTTCGAGGCGTTCTGGTTTTTTTATGATTGCTCATGTATCTTCCTCCATTCGGATAAGGTTGATGGACCAAGCAATGGCATCTTATAGAGAAGACGTCGGGTGTCGGTAGATATCATCCCGGAACGTTGAGTGGACCAATAAAATGTGCTTGAGAGCTTCTATCGATAAGTGGTCTGGAATGTTCACAGTGGAGACGACGATTTTGAACTTTTCCATAAAGTTTGTAGTCTTTGGGTGAAAGATTGGCATAGATGCCATAAGTCGGCGGTGGTTGTTCCGTGGGGGAGTGAACATTATTTAATGTTTAAGTAATGTCGCTGATAGATCGCAGAAGTTGTCGACTCGGGAAGCCTGGAGAACCATGTTAGCACCAGCCCGGTGAGGATTTTGACGAATAGGTGGTAGTAGCCTGCTTCTTTTTCATCATCGGTGAAGTTGACTCGCAACATCACTATGTTTAACGCCATTACGTGGTCGGTAGGGTAAAAGTTGCCGGAGTAGGATGGAACGTATAATTTGTTTTGTAAACTAGAGCCGTATATCGCTTATCCATCGAGAAAATGGGATTGGAGCGTCGCGGCAAGGAAACGGTCGATTAGCGGAGCTGAGCTTGTGCTGTGGTAGATTTTGGAATGAATGTCCTGGAGCGAGAGCTTGAGCTCAGCAATGTCGCGAATGGTCTCTAGATATGGGCCGTTAGGGTTTTGTGTGGCGCCGCTGACAGTTAGGCTTGTAGTTTCGGCTATTGGTTCTTCTGCTTGAGCCTTACGGTCTGTGTTGAAGAGCTGTTTTCGGATGGTTGGAGGGTTAGTCGTTTGACCGGCCAGAGGAGCGAGGACAGCAGCTAAGGCCGTGAGCTTCTTGCTCATCGCCTTTTGTGCTTCTTCCTGTTGAAGGAAGCGGGCCATGAAAGTATCCATGAAGTCTGACATGGTTGGTACCGAGGCAGCATGAGTAAGTTCAGACAATTCGTCGGAGGTTGAATCTGCAAGTGTCATGCTGATCTTTGTTTAACGCTACTTCATTCTGTCCCATGGTGGGCGACAACTGTTTGAATCGAGTTCGGTAGGAAACGAGTTAAGGGGACGGAACTCCTCGCTGGGTTAGTTCAAAGACTTTTTATTATAACTGAATTTTTGGTCGGTTACAAATAAGGAAATATACGGATGAAATAATCCGGTGCTCGGAAAGCTAGCCAGAAAAGTATAAGCCGACAAGAATACGAAAAGATATAAAACCCTAGTTTCTAGCAGGCATGTGTATGTGTGAATGTTCGGATCCCCTCTATGTTCGACTCCCCTTACCTTAAATAGGCGAGCTCCTTTCTCGTCTTACCCTAGGTCGGTTCGTCCTAATGGGCTTGGTCTTATCAATCTGAGCAGCCGGGCCCCGAGACCTAATTATGAGCTGAGCTGGAGATCTTTCTTCATGGAACTGAGTAAAACAGTCTTGAGCCGTAATCACGAGCTTGGTCAGGAGCCATTCAATTAGCCGCCATCTTGAGCCAGCTTTTCGGGCCAAATCCTCAAATTTGTGGATCTTGTGGAGGGATGTAATTCATGAAAGCTTATAGTATTGCACTGTCCCATGAAAGCTTATTAAACCCAAGTAACAAGAGACTTACGAATAAAAGGTTGGAGTGCAGCATGAGGTGTACCTACCTCTCTCAACATGTGCCTCAACAAGTTCAAGCCATCAGTTGTAATGTTATAAGACTCCTCAACGTCCCTTAAATTCTATATATGGAGGACTCTCATCAAACTCAGAAAAGCCACATTTCAAAAAAGTAACATGCAACACCTAACACCAAAAAAAACAAGCAACTTTTAACATCAGAACACTCAAGGTTTGTTCTTGCAAATATTGAGATATATATGCATAAACGACAATAATATCTACCGACTGAAAAAAGTACACAACATACATAGTTTAAAAGACGATATGTGAAACAGTCCAGCCCGAAAAGATTTGAAACACGTTAAAAATTTCAAGTAAAGATCGGACTAATTTTTCAAGGAAGACTACGAAGAAATACTACAGTTTATTAATGAAATTCGAGACGAAATACTTAAAATCCATAGTGTTACAATAGTTTGATCAAAACTCCTAAAACATTATCCCAAGTTAAAACACTCTTTTCGATAGTCTTTATAGCCTCGCACTCCGGTTACATAATCAAACATTACCTTCATCAAGAAAATAGGGATGAGCATACAAATATATTCAGTGTGAATGCTCCAAACCGTCTACATACAACCCATAACATCTAACATTAACGATGAATTCCATTCTAACAATTGATAAATAATTATTTTATCACACTTAGATATTATGTTTGCTAAATTTTGTAATTTTATGTTTTGAGTGTTTATTTCCAATTTAATATGCATTTTAATCTTATCCAGCTTATACTATTAATTATGTATTTTAGAAAATGCTACTTAACATTTTATATTTCTAAAAATAATTAAAAAATTCTAGGATTTTTTATAAGATAAAGTAAATAGTAATAATCATTTAGTGATTTCTTACTTATAATAAATAAAAAATATTTTAATCATGTAAAAATAATTTTAAAGATACCAATAATAGATATATTGTATGTTTAGTTACAAATTTGAACTAAATAATAACTTAACTATATTATTAATAAAATATATGTATTTAATATTTGGTGTAATGAATAGTGTTACACTAAATTTTGTGGGATGGTGTCATTTCATGTCCCATTGGAAATGATACTGCACCAAATTTGGTGTTTTGGTGTTCTGTTAGAGTTGGCCTTAATAAGCGTCCAGTCTCAAACCGTCACATCTCTCGCCTTTGCGGCAATGGTTTCTTCCTCCTCCTTCTCCCTCTATATGTTCTCCTTGGTGTAGTCTAACTTTGGTAAGGATCTCCCACTGGGCTTGACTTCAGACTTCATCAAATGGGCCTCGTCTTCATGGGCTGAAGATAGTCGAGAGATGACTTAAGGAGTGTAGGCTGAAGTGATGTGAAACCCATCTTGAGTCAAAGAGGCCGTTAGGCAGTTATAACCGATGCTGACTCAGCATCAGTCTTCCTCATATAAGCTAGTGACCTGTTAAACAAAGCTGAAGAGTGAGAGAAAGTTACGATAGAGAGAAAAATGTCAAAAGAGCGAGTCTTATCTCCCGCAGAAGAGCGACAGAGACGGTGGAGGTGATCCCGAATCTTCTTCTATAGAGAATCCAATTACCGATGGTGAATTTTGGAGGTAATCTCAAGTGTATGGGATTGTACTCAGACTCTATATCGATTGAATGAAATTGTGCATGCTTGAGAATTTGGATCTCTCCCCAAACAGTAGGAAACGAAGTCTGGGTAAACAATCTCTTTGTTCTTTACGTTTATGCTCTTATTCAAGTCTCAATAATCGAACAATATTAGATAGCAAAATATAGGATCCAAGTAGAATCATAGAACAAGCGTAATAATAACCAACAAGTGGTATCAGAGCATAGGTTGCTTGATTAGGGAAATCGCGATTGGACAAGATTCACAGATTCAGATCTTTACAGATCGAACTATTGTCTTATGGTTTAAGTTTGTTCAGTACAGATTCTCGACGTTAACGAGAGAAATACGGAACCTACTCAAGGTCAGTTTGATATGGAGAAGTTCTATGGAAAAGAAGACTTTGGGATGTGGAAGTACAAGCTTTTTGTACAGCATGAGATTCAAGGTATTGCATCGGTTCTTGCTGAAGGTGCAACTCTGTAAAAAAAAAGAAGAGAAACTGGAAGTTGGAGTAGATCCAGTTCTCGGTTCAGTTAAAGTCGCTAAAGACACAAGGGTCAAGAATATTATTGGTACGTGCTTAAGTGAAATTATACTGCAGATAGTAATGCCTGAACCTACTGCCTACGAGATGTGGAAAGCTTTGGAACACGACTATCAGACAAAGACTTTTCCAAATCGTATCTATGAAAAGAAACAGTTTGCTCGCTATATGACATGCTCAAATTAAACTTCAAGCTACTCTCTCAAATAAGAGGTTCTTAGTAGTATTTGAGGATCGAATCCACAGAGACTCGATATTTCACATAATAGACATCGATTTCAAACTAAGCTAAGTTAATAATAGAAAGCAGTAAAAAGATCGTTTTATAAAGTAATCAGGAGAAAAAGCTAGATCTATAGATATATCAATAAATGGTTCCAAGGGTTTATAAGGTTCAATTCCAAAACTTGAATGCAATAAGTAAATTTCCTAGCTCTTGTTGTGGAAGACTATCAGATGTCTAACTCTAATCAAAGACATACTCTCGTTGCGTATCCGATGAATCAAACAAGCAATAAACCAGATTTGATATTGACCAACTACAATGCTAAACCAACTTTATTGTAAATGGATAACTAGTTCGCAGGATTTAGATTCAGGTTATCGATTACACTCTTGTCTCACAGTGATCATATGATTCTAGGTCCGAGTTATCAGTCACACTCATTCTGTTAAAACTACTTAAGAAGCTAGTATGAAAAAAAATCTTGGTGTAGAAGCTATATGATAAATAACCCTAGCAATCATTTGATTATCAGTTTGACATTAAGCTCATGAACCTAGATCTAATAGGGTGATCTACTCAGACATGGAAGCAAAAACACAAAGCATGATGTGAACAGATATCATAGAATAAATCAATAACAAAACCAAAGGAGTTCCAATTAATCTTTGAAGGAGAATTGATCTTCTCTCCAAACCTAAAAGAAAAGCTTAGCTGCCAACAATGGGTTACAAACATACAATATAGGTTAAAAACACGTCACATTCTTTGTAAATAAGGAGAACTTTGGGCCAAAACTGCAATTACTGGAAGTTGATAAAAACTCATCCGGGACTGTTCAGCATGGTCCTCGTTCGATGCTAGTCATAAACCTCGAATCCTCGACAGCTTCTACTCGCGTGTCAGCTGGACCACTTTTCAGTAAAATGATCATAACTTCCCATCTATGATCCTGATTAACCTTAAACCGGTGAAATTGGAAAGCTAACTCAAAGCTATAATTTGTATCAAATTATGATCTTCATCTCACGGGAAGGTCTCCATCTGTTTCTAAACTTCTGACCCATCTTCGGAATTCTGCATCTCAAAAAGCTCACGAATCTCCAAAGTTTCCCAAAACACACCTAGACCTGTAAATGACCTAAAAAGAACTCGAAGTGTATAATAAGACTTTAAATATGGCCTATAATATGGCCTAAAATAGGTAAGTAATGGGACCTATCAACTCCCCAGACTTATCCTTTTGCTTGTCCTCAAGCAAAGTAAAGAACAAATCCGCGGAAGAGGTTTGAAAACAAAGGGACTCACCAGCTCCTTAGAGCACCACCATCACCTTTACAATGTTGCAACCACATCTGAGGAATTTCCATGTGCTCAGACCAAATATAGCAACCTTACCATACCACAACCTACCTGATAACGTCTGACATGCCCCTCTACTAACCTCATTTCTAAAATATAAAGGTTCTTGCTTTATCTTGGTAGTATCGATCAAATGACACATAGACTCTTACCCCAACAGGTTTATAAACACACATGTAGTTTTTATGGTTCATTTCTTCCCTCTTTCACTCTTCTCTGAATATTTTTATCTTCTTTTCTCTCTTATTTTTTAAATTTTAGTTTCATCTCTGGAAAGTGTAGGCGAATAATCGGGTCATAGGATTTGTTCCTACTCCTCGCTTCCAGATTTGTGTGATCACCTCATTAAATTAGAATAGTGGGGTCATAAGAAATTTTCCTACCCTCTACATCACAAAAATCATCTCAATCTTTTCTTTTCTTTCTTTTTCGAGATGCTGAAGAGAGGAGAGAGGGGAACCAGAAACACAAAATTTTACCTTCCAAACATGCATGAGAAATCCGATCCATTGTATACGAAGCTCCAATACAAGCGATTTAATTTATTATGTTGGAGGTCAGCTTTGGTTCCTTCAGACATTCTAGAAAGTGTGGATGTTACTGGCAAGACGATCCAGTTTGGCATTTCCATTTAATACATACTGTTATCATCAACTCAGAATGGTGCTAGGAAGCGGTTAGGCGGTTTCTTCTATGAAAAAAAATTAATCATCCCCAACTGACTCTATTTTGACTTAATAAAATGACTCACTGACACTCAAAACAAAAGCCAATATCATTAGAAACTCCCCCGGAATTAAAAAACATTGTCCCTAGTGTTATATAGCTTGATATTGGTGAACAAATAAATGAAAACTGTACACATTTAACAAGGATTCGCGAGTATACCTGCTTCCTGCAATGAGCGTCGAGAGACACAATGAAGTGCTTGCTGACACTTGGTAGTGTGGAGTCGATCGATGCTAGCCAGCCGTCGATCGACGCTATCCAGTCCTCGATCGATGCTTATCATCTACTTGTGAACCTGGTTTTTAATAGATATTACCTAATAGTGGGTTGCCCTCCCCCCTCCCCATTCAGCGCTTGTTTTTAGTCATTAACTTGACTTCTGGAGACCATATTCAGTCAGGATGAGATTGGTAACTTGCTCCAAAACAACTCCTAATGTCTAACAACTTCAGCTTCAGCATACTTCCCATGAAAGTTTTGATCGAAGCCTCTCCTTTATCTATCATCTCAGATCGAAGAACGCTCGAACTTTAGCAAATAGTTTTGAGAAACTTCTGCTTCGCACTCTATACACTATAACATCATCTGAGAGGCTCTGAGGAATCATTGTCAACCGAGAACCATTCTTGGTCCTTTTTCTCTTCTTCTTTTTCCTTTTCCTATTTCCCCCTAACTTAAGCATTTTTCTCTTGGTTTGTTTGGAAGTTTGGAGGGCGTCGTTCGACACTGACGCTGGATTTACAGTCATGAGACTCGAATCTCCTGTAGGTGCTGGATCTTCAGATATCTTTATGCAGGAAATAAACTCCTCGCTTTTATTCTTCTCCACAAGATCGTAGAAGACAAATTTTTCATCATTAGTCAAACACATCTTATTCTTTTGTAAATCATATCCCCCACTATAGCCATGAAAGCTCTTCCAAAAAGAAGAGAAGATTTCAAGACTGATTTGATCTCCGAAACATGAAAGTCCACATGGAAAATGCATTCCTCTATGCCTTGGAGTTATACACGAAAGTGAAACTATCTTGAGAAGGTTCCACCTTTAATCGTAACAGTTATGCAGTGTCTTTGGACATGATGCTAACCGCAGATCCAGTATCGTAAGGGGCGTATGAGAAAATGTTGTCATGTATACACCATTGAATCACAATTTTCCCAGGATCTTGTTTCTTCTTTAGAATCTTCATGGGTTCACACATGTCTATTTGAAACAGCATCTCAATATCCGCATTTGTCTCCTTTCTTTCCCTGAAAAACATACCAAGCATGTACGAATGATAAGCATCCTCGAAAGACATGTATTTAGGAACCCTCTTCACGCTCTTGTGAAATCCATCAAGTTAAGCTTTGTTGGTTCTCTACTGGTGTTTGGGAACATAAGACTTCTCAGATTTCACTCTCTTCTAAACTGGGATTATTCCCTTCGTGGTCTGCTGATCCATGACAGTCTCAGGTGTGCATTCTGTTAGATGGCGTCGTTCGACGCTTGCTTCATGCATCGTTGTGTCATTAGAATGGTGTTGACCGAAGCTCTTTGTGTGTCGTTTGACGCTCTCGTATGGTGTCGATGGCTCAGGTGCTGGTGTCCCTCAACACCAATAACCACTGCCAAATGACATGAAGCCTTTGACCTTAATATTACCTTCTTCCAGCTTCTCATGCTTGACCACTCCCGTGGAATCATTTTATATGATGGCATCAATTTGGTGCCTCAGGCTTGTTTCAGCTTTTTCTTTAGTCAGAGCGTTTTGCTTCTTCACATCTTTTGTAGTCTCAACAAACTTGGTATCTAGCTTCATCACATCCATTTTGACACTCAAATCAATACGATACACAGCTGCAAGCCAACGATCTTCACTAATCTCAATAGAAGATACAAGATACACACTTTTGTCTGGTAGGACATGAAATTACACTTCGGAGATAGCGCAGGGAACCGCAAACTTCCAAGGGTTTTGTGGCCTTGTGTGTTTCCTGGCTTCTACAGCTGATGTTCTAACCTCATCATATAATGTAGTGATCTCTTCCATGGTCTCTCTAGAGTTTTAGAAGAACTGAATGAAGTAAAATTCTTGATAAGCATCTGAAAAGGAGACACCTTCATATATCATCCTCACTCTCTTGTGAAAACAAGCTAATTCTTCTACACTGATAGGTGGTCTCAGATGCTTGGGCACAACAGGGTCTGGAATGCCAGGCTCGTACACTCAGTTTATTCCAACTTTATCATGAAACCCAAAAATGTGTTCCACCTTGAGCGTCGATCGACTCTAATTGAGTGTAAACAACGCTGTCGTTTGGTGCAATATCCATACCCTTTTTTGTAGGGAATCAATTAATGCTGGAGGTTCATCAATCGACTCTCTGTTCTAGTGTCGATTCCTGACCCAAATTTTGAGGCTGTTTTTGATCCTCTAGCTCCAAGATTTTCTTGAAAATTGTTTCTAGGATTTGTCTCTAGCCTCTTCGCATCCTCAAAAATCTGGCGAACCTTAATATCTGGCTTCTTGATATGAACGGGAATTAAAATTTCTCATTCGGCTCATTGTAGGCAGAATCGGACTCATGATCGCAATCAACAACCTCCTCATGATGGCCTTCAAGGATCATGTCAAGCATATCATCAAGCTTCCTCTATCGATTTGTTGTAGCATCATCGAGAAACTAATTGGGGGAAGGCATTCCTTATGTCATCCCAGGTAGTACGAGATCCTGGTGGTAGCTACTTGAGGCAATAAGCTGCATATGGGAAGAGTTTGCATAGATAGTAGTCTTCAGAGGATCCATTGTACTGAATACATGATGCTATATCCTCAAATGTTTAAATATGAACCACTAAATACTTATGAGGGAGACCAAGAAACAGATTCTCACCAACAAGAGAGATATATGCAGGATTAAACTCAAAGAAATTCCTCTAGAGTGCATAACAAATCGCAGACTTGTTAGCGTAGAACTCTTCTGGACTGTTGTAGTCTCTAAGTGCCCTCCGTCGTTCACTCTCATCATTCAGAATAACATAAACCCCTTGTGTATAAATTAATTGGCATGCGCTGTTGCATACACGACCTTCTTATTCTTACCCCATCCGCATCAACCTTAAGTATGAGCAATTCGGCCATCTCTGTCTTTCTACGTGGCGTCCACTGACTCTTCCTTGGCGTCATTCAACACTATTTTTTTGAGAGGCATCTATTTTATGCTCTACGAACATCATTCGACGCTTGCCATATGTTCATGCATTCCTGATCCAGTAGATCTTGTATTGAGAGCTCTTTCCCCTTGTTTCTTTCGGTATTCATAAGCATGTACCTGAAACCGCAAAGAAAGAGAAAATAAGTATACTGAAAAGAAAAACCTAGTCTAAATCCAACACCTAATCTACTGGTGATTAGAGATTCCGAAAACATTGTCAAATTTGATATGCTCAAATTAACCTTTAAGCTACTCTCTCAAATAAGAGGTTCGTAGTAATACTTGAGGATCAAGTCTACAAAGACTCAATACTTCACACAATAGACTATCGGTTTCAGAGTAAGCTAGATTAACAATAGAAAGAAGTAAAAAGATCAGTTTATAAATTTATCAGGAGAAAACGCTAGATCCAGAGATTTATCAATCAATGGATTAAAAACTACAATCAATGGTGCCAAGGTTTAAAAGGTTCAGTTCTGGAACACAAACGCAATAAGTAATTTACCCAGATCTCGCTGCAGAACACTATCATGTTTAACTCTAATCTAATACCAACTCATATCCGATGAATCAAACAACCAATAAACCAGATTCGATATTGTCCAACTACAATCCTAAACCAACTCTCGATGTGAATGAATAAATACTTCAGCAGGATTTAGATTTAGGTTATTGATTACACCCTCGTGTCTCACGATGATCCTATGATTCTAGGTTCGTGTTATCAGTCACACTCTCATGTTTTCCAAGTACTTAAGAAGCTAGTATGATAAACAATTCTAGTGTAGAAAACTATAAATAACCCTAGATCTAACATGGTGATCTACTCAAACATCGAAGCAAAAACACAAAGAATCATGTGAATAGATATCATAGAATAAATCAATAACAAAACCAAAGGATTTCCAATCAATCTTTGAAGGAGAATTGATCTTCTCTCCAAACCTGAAAGAAAAACTTAGCCGTCAACAATGACTTAGAAAAATATAATATAGGTTAAAAACACGTCAGGGAATTCTTTGTAAATAAAGAGAACTTCTGGGACAAACTGAAACTATTGGAATTTGATTAAAACTCACCCGGTACTGATCATAATAGGCGTCATTTGACGATCAGGGGGCATCAGTCGACGCTAGTCATAAACCTAGAATCCTCAACAGATTTTGCTCGCGCGTCAGATGGACCTCTCTTTAGTAAAATGATCATAATTTCCAATATATGATCCTGGTTGACCTCAAACCGGTGGTATTGGAAAGCTAACGCAAAGATATGTCATGTTGCAAAATGTGAGCTCAATGTCACCACAGGAGTTCTCCATACGTTGCTATACGTCTGACCTATTTGCTAGTTATTCATTTCAAAAAGCTCTAGAATCTCCAAAGTCCTAAAACACAACTAGACCTGTAAATGACCTAAAAAAGACGCGAAGTACATGATGAAAACTCTAAATATGTCCTTTAATATGGATTAAAATAGGTAAATACTGAGACATGTCATTATAAGATGGAGGATTCTAAGAGTATCGAGGGGAATCTCGATTGTTTCCTAAAGCTCATTGGAGATTTGGGAAACCTAAGCATCAATCCGAACGATGAGGATCAAGCCATTCATATCCTTACCAGCCTCCCACTACAGTATAAGGCTTTGGTTCACACATTGGAATACGGAACACGGAAAGAGACTCTAACTGTATGAGATTTTACCACGTCTTCATATGCTAAAGAGATAGGTCTCAAGCAAAGAGTTTAGTTGGGGGTGTCTAGATCAAATGAGCAGGGTTGTATGTTGATTCTTTGGAAATAAAGAAAAAGAAATTTAACAGAGGGTTTGCAAGGTCTGGTAGAGGAAGGTTAAAGTCTCGTGATGGCAGATCTAAATTATAACCAAGGTATAACAGGAACGAAAACAATACAGAATGTTTCATCAGCGGAAAGGATGGTCAATGGAAATGAGAATGCCCCAGAACTGGAACAAAAATGGTAATAAGGGTCCTCCTTCAAACTCAGTGAATGTTGATGCGGAGTCTAAACAGTCATTGGTATTAAAAGGAAGTGTTAAAGACACGAGGGAAGAATTGGATTTCAGTTGCTCATTTCACATAATTTCTCAAAGAAATGTTCTATTTCACTTCAAATAAATGGAAGGAGGAAAGGTGATAATGGCAAACAACACTCATAGCAAATTCAAAGGAATTGGAAAAATACAAATCACTAATGTAGATGGCATTGAAGTAACTAACAGCAGTCAGATACATGCCAAACATTAGCGGAAACCTAATCTCCTATGGGTTACTAGAGAAGAAAGGGTGAACACATGAAGGTGGAAGCTTTAAGGTTGAGTTCTATAAGGATGGTCAAAAGGTTATTTCAAGAAAATACAAGGATGGATTATACTATCTTCAAGGACCCGTGTCAAGAGCTAAAGCTGACGTCACTAATGCAAAACCAGATATGACTAATGTGGCATTCTAGACTTGGTCACATGATCGCGAACATTTTCAAGGAAGGATACATTTAGCTTAAAGAAATGGACAAGTTGGACATTTGCAAAAGTTGTGTGTTAGGGAAGTCACATAAACAGAGTTTTCCTACTTTTAAACACACAACAAAGGCTATCTTAGACTACATACATTTTGATCTATGGGGATCTCCATCGACTCTAGAAAGCTTAGGCGGATGTAACTACTTTGTGTGCTTTATTGATGATTTCTTAAAGAAGGTTTGTGTTTACTTTCTAAAGACCAAGAATGAGGCATTTGAAGAATTCAAGGATTGGAAGGAAGCTGTACGTGGAGAATCAGACTGGGAAAATGATCAAGTGTTTAAGCACGGATAATAAACTTGACTTCTGCAATTCAAGGTTTGACAGTTCGTGCAAAGAATCAGGGTTAAGAAGGCAAATTACTTGCACCTAGACTCCACAACAGAACGAAGCTTCAGAAAGAATGAATACGATGATCATAGATAAGGTCAGGAGTATGTTTGCTGAGACTGGTTTGGCACAAAATTTTGGGGCTGAAGCTGAAGCTACGTCTACTGCAGTTTACTTAATCAACAGGACTCCAATATTGGGTTTAATCTACCGTAGGAACTATGGTCAGGAGAGAAACCAGACTTGTCACATTTGAGAGATTTGGGTGCTCAGCTTATGTTCACACCGTTCAGGAGAATACAAGTTTGAAAGCTCTGAAAGGCACGTTTTAGGTTGTCCTTTACGAGTGAAAGACAATAGAGTGTGGATGCTGGATGAAGGAAATTGTATAACTAGCAGAAATGTTGTGTTCCATGAGGATGAAGTTCTTAAATACATGATGGTTTCATCAGGCTCTAAGGATCAGGAAAAGAATAAAACTAGTTCAAAGAGCAAGAGGAAAGGTAAAAGGGTAAAATTCAGTGGTGATTTGATTCAACGTCCTTCGTATAATGGTTTTGAGTTTGTAGAGATATCAGGCCAAGGTGGAGACACATCACGATCTCAAAACTCTGAGGATTTTGATGCTGAGGATCAGTATTTGGAAGAAACTTGTTCAAGAGGTTCAAATAGTTCTGAGGAAGAAAAAGGGAGTTCTGGTTCCAGGGTTCAGTCACTGGATAATTTCGTTGCCTATGTGTTACTTGTGGCAGAAGAATTGGAGATCGAAGAACCAAAGTCCTATAGAGGCGCTATGCAATGTAAGGAATGAAATTTCTGCAACAATCCAGCAAAGAAGGAGGTGGTTTCAGTAGACAAGAATTGCACATGGGTTCTAATTGAGAGACCTAATAATCAGGAGTTGGTTGGGTTCAAATGGATCTTCAATATTAAGCAAGGGATACCAGGAGTTGACGATAGACGATTTAAAGCTAGGTTGGTAGCTAAGGGGTTCTCTCAAAAGGAGGGGATATACTAAAATGAGATATTTCCCCCTGTTGTAAGGCATGTATCAATCGGTATTCTGCTATCTCTAGTGGTAATATTCGACTATGAGTTTGAACATATGGACGTCAAGACAGATTTTCTACATGGGGAATTGGAGAAAAGAATGCTAATGGAACAGCATGATGGATTTATCAGAAAAGAAAATGAGAATAAGGTGTGCTTGTTAAAGAAGTCCTTGTACGGGTTGAAGCAGTCTCTGAGGAAATAGAATTTTAAATTCGATGTATTCATGCAGAAGCTAGAGTTTACAAGAAGTAAATTTGGTTGATGTGTCTACATGAAGGATGTAAACACAAAGAAAGCCATCTACATGCTACTCTATGTAGATGACATGCTTATAGCTTTAGGAAATAAGCTAGTGATCAAGGCTCTAAAGGATAATCTCAGTGGTGAGTTTGAGATAAAAGATCTAGGAAAACCTTCAAGGATATTGGGAATGGATATCATACGAGATAGAGAGAAAGTAACATTGGTTCTGTCTCAGTAGAAGTGCCTAGCAAAGGTTCTAAGAACTTTTGGAATGTTCGAGGCTACGTTAGTGGTTACCCCTACGACTTCACGTTTCAAGCTAAAAAGTCTACATCCTAAGGAAAGAGCTGAAGAGTTTTAGCATATGAAGAACATTCCGCAAGTGTGGTTGGAAGTCTAATGTATGCTATGGTTGGATCTCGTCCAGATTTGGGATTTGAAGTTGGACTAAGGAGAAGATTTTATGTCACTGATGTAGCTTTTATTATGAACTCTCAAATTAACCCTATAAGCTACTTTTTACTCTCTCAAATAAGAGGTTCATTTGTAGTACTTAGGGATCAAATCCACAAGGAGCGTGGGCAAACAATAGACTATAAATGTTTAGATTATGCTAGGCAAACAGTTTATTGAAGAAGTAATAGTAGACAAGTAAGCATGGTTTGATAACAATAAGATGAAATAGCTAGGTTTAGGGATTTATCAATCAATAGATTCAAAACACAAATCAACGATGCTAAGGGTTTTATAGATCAAATTCTAGAACTCGAATTCAATAAGCAAGTAATCCAGCTCTCGCATGCAATTACTAATCAGATGCATAAGTTCTATGTTCCAGATCTCGCATTCAAACAAGGATCGGGCGTCGATCGATGCCAATGTTTGGGTATCGATCGGTACTAACTCAGACAACCATTAACAAATATATCGATAATGTTCAACTAGATCCTAGACCAACACTCGTATGCGCCTAGATATCTAATCCACACAAGGCTCGGGTTCTGTTAATTAACTGCACTCTCGTGCCTCTTAATTATCCTATGATTTTAGGTTCAAGCAATCAGTCACACTCTCGTGTTATTCCACTACTCTAGATCCTAGTATTACAAGACACCCTGGTGTAGAGATTTATAGATTACCTAGCAATCCTTTGACTACCAGTTTGACATTAAGAACATGAAATCCCTAAACATTACAAGACGATTACTCAGACATGGAAGCAATAACACAAATCATAGTCTGAATAAATAATAGATACAGAAATCAATATTAAACCAAAGTAGTTCCAATCAATCTCTGAAGGAGAATTAATCTTCTCTCCAAAACTTAAGACAAAGAATAAAATAAAGCTTAGCCGTCAATAATTGCTTAGAAAACTATATAAATTAGGTCTAAACTCGTCCAGGGGTATTCTGGTAAATTGTGGTGTCTTCTGAGCTTAAGTCGGTCATAAAACAAGTCGGGTATATCTTCTGAGATAACCGTCGATCGACACCAAGCCTTGGACGTCGATCGATACTCATTCATCTTCTCGACAGCTTCCTCTCACGAGGCAGACAAACCACACTTCAATAAATCAGGCATAACTTTATATCTAACCGTCAGATGGACCTCAAACCGGTGGCATTGGAAAGATATCTCACATCTATATATTCTTTCAATAGATAAGCTCAATCTCATCATGGTAAAGTCTCCATCCATAGCTAAACATCTGACGCATCTGCGCAGTTCTGCATGTTTAAAAGCTCTAGAATCACCAAAGTTCTCCAGAACGTACCTGAATCTTAAAATAATCTAAAACATACTCCAAACACATATAATAGATTCTAAATAGGGATGATATCATGCACAATAGTGTAATTAACATGCCCTATAAACTCCCCAGACTTAACATTTTACTTGTCCTCAAGCAAACAAAGCATGTGAAAGAGGTTTTGAAAAGCGGAGACTCACATAATGTCTAAGTATAACTATCACCCTACTTTTTGGCAACCACATACTATCAAGTCAATCACAGAGAAACTTTATATACCCTCTCCTAGTATATCAACCAAACTCATTTTACCAACAACTTAGCGAATACTAGTCTGACTCGTACCTCTACTGATTTCATTTCCTTGCATAAAATAAAAGTGAGGCCTTTAGCTTGGGAGTATCGATCAAAGGATATATGGACTCTTACCTCGACAAGTATCTGAACACACAGGTAATCTTCTCTGATTCATTTCCTCTCTCTCTCTTCTCACTTCTTCCCAGTCAATGTCTCCCTTCTTTTGAGTGTATCATTTTATTTTTAATTGATTGAGATATTTGGACATGTTTCCATGAATCAAGCCCTAATGGTTTTTCCCACCAGATCATGTTCACTTCTTTTTGAACTTTATCTCTTTCTAGAATCATATGAATCAATCTTTAACGGTTGTAGCCACCAAATCTTATTCGATCCTTTTTATTCTAAAGGGGAGGGAGAGGGGAATCAGAAGCACACAGACCTTTACCTTCCAGACTTGCAGAAGAAATCTTATTCATTGTATACCAAGCCCCAAAGCAAGCTGATAATGTCAGGATTAGTGTTGGAAATCAGCTTCGGTTCCTTCAAACTTTCTAAGCAAGTGTGATATAGTGGTACGATGATTCACGTTGGTATCTTTAGTAATCTCTGCAAACAACCTTCTAAGAATTGTGCTAAAGTGTGGTTACTCAATAATAAATCTTGATCATAATTTCCTTCTTGACTCAATAAATTTTTTTGTAAAACATATATATATATATATATATATATATATAACTCAAAAACAAATAAATAGCGTCAGCGAACCTCCCCCAGACCTAAATTACATTGTCCCTAGTGTAATCATCCATGATTGGTTAGGAAAAATTAAATCATAAGTAAATAGCTTAAATATAAAACTCGATACCTCTTTCAGTAAGAGGGTGTCGATCGATGGTAGGCATGTGTGGTCGCTCGATGGTCGCGATCCAACATTGACCGATCGTGCCTCTATGGTGTCGATTGATGGTGGACTCAAATTGTCTGTAAAAATAAAATAAAACCTTGAAATAAATAGCAGTATAAGTAAAACCTAAATAAAAACTTACTAAACAGTGGGTTGTCTCCCACTCAATGCTTGGTTATAGTCTTAAGATCGACGTTTTGGAACTCTGATTCAGTCCAGATGAGAAGGAGAACTTGCTCCAGAACAACTCTCAGTGTCCCTCTTCCTCATTTTGTTGATGCTGTTGATAAAACCTCTTGCAGAAGATTCCCCTTTGTCTTTCATCTCTGGATCACATAGCACCCTCTGACCATATAAGCTTTTATTATGCACTCTCAAATTAACCATATAAGCTACTTTTTACTCTCTCAATAAAGAGGTTTAGTTGTAGTACTTAGGGGCCGAATCCACAGGGAGCGTGAGCACATAATAGACTATAGATGTTTAGATTAAGTTAGGCAAACAGTTTATTAAAGAAGTAACAGTAGACAAGTAAGCAGGCTATTGGTTTGATAACAATAAGATGAAATAGCTAAGTCTAAGGATTTATCAATCAATAGGTTTAAAACACAAATGAAGGATGCTAAGGGTTTTATAGATCAAATTCTAGAACTCGAATTCAATAAGCAAGTAATCCAGCGCTCGCATGCAATTACTAATCAGATGCCTAAGTTTTATGTTCCAGCTCTCGTATGCAAACAAGGATCAAGCGTCGATCGATACCAATTCTTTGGTATCGATCGGTACCACCTCAGACAAGCATTAACACACATATCGATAATGTCAACTAGATACTAGACCAACTCTCATATGCGCCTAGATATCTAACCACACAAGGCTCGGGTTCTGTTATTTAATTGCACTCTCATTCCTCTCAATTGTCCTATGATTATAGGTTCAAGCAATCAATCACACTCTCGTGTTATTCCACTAGTCTAGATCATAGTATTAAAATACACCCTAGTGTAGAGATTTATAGATAAGCTAGCAATCCTATGACTATCAGTTTGACATTAAGAACATGAAATCCCTAACCTAACAAGATGATTACTCAGACATAGAAACAATAACACAAATCATAGTCTTAATAAAATAGATATAAAAATCAATATAAAACCAAAGGATTTCCAATCAATCTCTGTAGTATAATTGATCTTCTCTCCAAAACTTAAGACAAAGAATAAAATAAAGCTTAGCTGTCAACAATGGCTTAGAAAACTATATAAATTAGGTCTAAACTCGCCCAGGAGTATTCTGGTAAATTGTGGTGTCTTCTGATCTTAAGTCATTCATAAAACAAGTCGGGTATATCTTCTGGGATAACCGTCGATCGACACCAAGCCTTGGCCGTCGATCGATACTCATTCATCTTCTCGACAGCTTCCTCTCACGAGGCAGACAAACCACACTTCAATAAATCAGGCATAACTTTATATCTAACCGTCAGATGGACCTCAAACCGGTGGCATTGGAAAGATATCTCACATCTATATATTCTTTCAATAGATAAGCTCAATCTCATCATGGTAAAGTCTCCATCCATAGCTAAACATCTGACGCATCTGCGCAGTTCTGCATGTTTAAAAGCTCTAGAATCACCAAAGTTCTCCAGAACGTACCTGAATCTTAAAATAATCTAAAACATACTCCAAACACATATAATAGATTCTAAATAGGGATGATATCATGGCACAATAGTGGTAAATATCAGGCCATATCAGTCACATCCTAGCAGGGAACACTGGGAGGCAGCTAGGTGGGTTCTGAGATATGTAAAAGGGGCTTTTCATCTGTGTTTGAACTTCATGAAAGAAACATGTTTCAGCATGGAAGGGTTTTCAGACTCAGACTATGTTACAGTTTGGATCAAAGGAGATCAGTTTTAGGGATAGTCTTCACGGTTGGAGGAAACACCAAGTCTTGGAAGTCAGGTCTTCAATCAGTTGTGGCTCTTTCAACTACATAGGCAGAATACATGGCTCTAACTCTGGCTATGAATGAAGCAATTCGAATAAGGGGTGTCAGCACATAATAGGGGTTTAAGCACGGAAGTGTAAGGATATACTGTGAATCTCAAAGTGCAATTGCATTATCCAAGACACAATTCATATTGAATATACAAAACATATGGACACGGAGTTTCATTTTATCAGAGATATTGTAGCTAAAGGCAGAGTTACTCTATCTAAGATCCATACGTCTAAGAATCCTGCAGACTTTCTAACTAAAACGATACTTGGTTCTAAATTCCAGCTTTGTCCTGAAAGTCTGAATATCGCCTGAGTGCGACATCGGCTCAATCTAACTCCACAGGTGTACCTCGCAAGACAATAGAGAAGGTGTGATTCTAGTATAAATGTTGATTAATGAGAGTAAACTGATACGAGTATGTTCACATGGGAGCATAAGTAAATTCAAAAGTAAAGTGGAGTTACCTGAGAGGACTGAAGCGGTCACTGGTGTGAAGCTTCAGGTAGAGTATCCTAAGGGTCGGATCAATATGATAGGGTTACATGAAGATCAGACGTGTTTATAAAATTGATGAGTCGTCAAGGAAGGGTTTCAGATTTGTGACCACAGAACAAAGAAATAGAAGATCTGAGTTAGAAACTTTCATCGAAAAGTCTAAATCGAAGAAAGAGAGACATGCATGCACTACTAAAGGTCATATTTGAGAGAGAAGTTAACTGATAAAGACATGCAGAGATGGTCTTAAAAAGGTGGAGTGAAGATTCGAGAAGGAGAACATGAAAGACTAAAGAGAAAAGGGGTTAGCTTCGAGATCCGAAAAGATTGAGAGTTCTCTGACTCGACTTAAACTGAACAGTAAGATAAAGAAGAGATTGTTACAGTAGAGAGAGTCGAGTGGTGAGGAAAACTAAGATAGGTGAAAAAGATCGGAGAAGAGGAATATTTTGATGGCTACGTTCATCCGAGCTCTCTAGAGAGAGGTGAGAGCAAAGTGATGCCAAGAGAGAGAAAAGACGTGTTATGTTTGAGGGTTTCTCGAACTTTTTGTGAAGTCAAGAGGTCGATTTTTGTGGGCTTGAATTCAGACTTCATCAAATGGGCCTGGTCGTCATGGGCCGAAGATATCCGAGAGATGACTTAAGGAGTGTGGGCCGAAGTGATGTGAAACCCAGCTAGAGTCAAATAGGCCGTTAGGCCGTTATAACTGGTGCTGACTGAGCATCGTCTTCTTCATATAAGCTCGTGACCTCCAAAACAGAGATGAATAGTGAGACCAAGTTGCAGTAGAGAGAAAAAAAGTCGAAAGAGAGAGTCTTATCTCGCGGAGACAAGCTGTGGAGACGGCAGAGGTGATCCCAAAGCTTCTTCTATAGAGAATCCAATTACCGGTGGTGCATTTTGGAGGTAATCTCAAGTGTATAAGATTGTACCGAGACTCTTTATCAATTGAATGACATAGTGTATGCTTGAGAGTTTAGATCACTCTCCAGGCAGTAGGAAACGAAGTCAGGGTAAGAAATCTCGGTCCTCTTTACGTTTATGCTCTTATTAAAGTCTCAATAATTGAACAATATCTGATAGCACATGATAAGATCCAAGTCGAACCATAGATCAAATATAATCAATATCCAACACTCCCTTATTCCCATTTCAATAAAATACCTTCTCTTCTTCTTTTCCTCCCACACTCTCCTATTGGTGCGAATATTCCATGACTCAATCCACCAAATTTGTCGCTAAGATTGGGTCGACAATGATTGTCTGCACCGTTAGTTATCCTTTCTTTCCTTTTCTCAACAACTAGATGATTAGCGTTTTTAGACAGAAGCATCAAGAAAATGTTCTTGTGGTTGCTGAAGATTATGCTACTTTGTACAAAGTCAACGAGAAGTGTCCTGGTCATGCTATTCTCATCCCTCCAGCATTGGGTTCTCAAACCGCACATTTCATTTAGGTATATAGTTCACCATTTCCTTGAGATATATAGCCTTAGCCTTCATTCAGATTTTGGACATGTTCGTTGATTAGGTATTGTTGAAAATAAAATATTGTTATTTTAGTTTTTTTTTACTTGATTGCATGGATCATAAATTTCTAAGTAAAGATGAGGCGGAAAAAAAACAAATGCAGAAAGTAAAGATACATCAAAATTGTTAAAGGGGTTTGTTTCCTACATCATTGGAACCTTGTCCATATTACATTCACTTTGAACAAGAAAGCAACCAACACACACGCTTGTGTCTACCACTCTTTTCTAAGTATGCAATCTAAAAAGATAAGTATCAAGCACACATGCATAGATCACCATATGGAAGCACCAGAGCAACATTGTCTTCTATAGACCACCCAATGAAACCTCTTGTGCCAAACCCCCCTGAGTCTAGGCTTCCATCTTCCACATCTACGGAAGTACTTCACCAAGTATGTATTCTAGGCACACTATTGACACCACAACGCTTGATCCCCCAAGCACACAAAGCTCATCATGAGCTCCACACAATGGCTAAATCCACATCATAAAGCATCAACACCAACACCACCAAACTAAGTCCACATCAGACTCCATTAGACAATGCTTCATAATGTAATTTGACACCGAGTAGTAACAAACACCAAGGAAACCGCTTTCTTTATTCTATGAGGTATGGCTTTCTCATAAGGCACGTCACTCCTTATATAGCAGACCATAATTTGCTCTCCATGTTTTCAACTTGCTCTTCAAGTCTTCCAAATGCACCTAATGCAAATTTCCATTTCCTTAATGGAAAACTTCATCTTCAAGCAAACTTCATAGCCCACGCTCATCACAAAACACGAACTCCCATTCAACCCATCTTTATGACACATGTCTATACTACCTCCCGTAGTACTTCACGAACTTATACAAAATATCTCAAAAAACTGCATCTTCAATCTCCCCCTTTTTGACTATGCATGTGGACTCATCATAGCTAGCTTGAAAAACACGTCTTCAGTATCCCCATATGAGTCACATCATGATCAAAAACCAACTTGAATACCACCACCTTCCAAACCTAGGAAGAAATCCCTTCACGCTATCTTCATCGATCTTCAATCAAATATTTTCCCATTTCCTGAACAAATTTTGTCCTCATTATCTATGATCTAACTAGTAACTTAGCTAACCCGCTCTTATACTAATTTTAAGTGCAGATGAGGCGACAAAAACAAGTGCATAAAGTAAAGAGACATCAAATTTGTTAACGGGGTTTGTTCCTAACAACCCTGGTACCTCGTCCAGATTTCATTCACTCAGAACAAGAAAGAAACCTACAGTTTATATATGGTACAAAACACACGCTTATGCCTACCACTCTTTTCTAACTACGTAATCTAAAAATATAGGTATAAGCACACATGCATTGATAACCATCCGAAAGCACCGGAGCAACACTGTCTTCTACAATTGCAATCTTCACATACCACCCAATGAAACCTCCTTTGCCAAACTCCCTCTGAGTCTAGGCTTCTATCTTCCACATCTATGGAAATACTTCACCAAGTACGTCAGCACCCAACGCACACTATTGACACAAAAACGCTTGATCGCCCAAGCACAGAAAGCTCACCATCAGCTCCACACAATGGCTAAATCCACCAATGCCACCAAACTAAGTCCACATCAGACTCCATCAGAAAATGCTTCAGAATGTACTTCGACACCAAGCAGTAACAAACACCAAGGAACCCTCTTTCTTTATTCTCTAAGGTCTGGCTTTTTCATAAGGCATATCTCTCCTTTTATAGCACACCAGAACTTGCTCTCCATGTCTTCAACTTGCTCTTCAAGTCTTCTAACTGCACTTAATGCAAATTTTCATTTCTTTAATGAAAAACTTCATATTCCAGCAAACTCCCTTTTGCTTTATGCTAAGCATTCATTTGTCTTCAAGCATATATCCTCTTTGTGTTTCCAAGCTCGACAAGCCCATGTTCATCATAAAAGACGAACTCCCATTCAACTTCATCTTCATGACACACATATGTACTTCCTCCTATATTACTTCACTAACTGATACAGAATATCTCAGAAAACTGCATCTTCAAGTTTGTGTATGAAGAATAAGAAACGACTTTTACATGGTAGATCTGAATGCCTTGAACTCAAACGGATATAGTTGATAAATATCAAGATTCAGTATGAACAAATCAAAATGTGATCATACCGAAAGTGCTTATAACCGTTAAACATACAATTCAAAAAAAAATATAACCGTTAAACATATTACATCCAAAGTGGAAGAATCAAGACTAAAATATCAGGAAAATATGTTAAATTAATTTCGGATTGCTTTCAAATATGAAACTTCTTATTTTTCATATATATCGTCCATGTTTTTATGTGATAATAGGTCCAAAGAACTTCTAGTGTGATACAGATCCGCTCTTTTTATCTATTTTTTCCATCTTCGTAGTAGGGTTTCTTCAAGTTTACATCTCGGAGGCCGCAACATCTCTTGGAAATTTTGGAGCTAGATTACAATGTTGTGTACAACGATGTTGATATGGTTTGGCTGCAAGATCCATTTCAATATTTAGAGGGAAGCCACAATGCATAGTTCATCGATGACTTGACTAAAGTGTTAGAATTCAAATTTATAAACATTTGGGTTGTCTAAATTTTCGTTCTAATGGGAAAAGAAATGTTGATCAAATATCTTTTGCGCTATAAATGATTTTTTTATTTAAATGAAATGTAAGAGTAAAAAATGTCACATTTTTAATGATAAGAGAAATTGTAGTATAAATATGGCTCACATTTATCAATGTTTAATAGCTTGTGGACACAATGGAAAAAGAGTGAGAGAGGCCATTATGTCAACCACACACACACGCTACTGCCGGACTTGGGTTTGGGATTGGGGCTTGGGTCTAGGATCTTGGTTAATGTGGGCTTTAAACCCAAAATAAGATGTTCTTTTTGAAGCAAATTCATACCAAGATTTTTGCATAATTTTCTAGATAAATCTTAACGATTGTGTCTTAATTAATCCTGATCAATCTAAACGTTTTAGATTGTTTCAAGATAGTTTGGAATACTTTCAGATAACTATTGGAATATTTCCGCAACCTCTCTCGCACAATAAATAAGAATATTTCCAGAATATTCTTTCTTCGTTATTCTTGATTTGGCGGTCAAGCCTCCTTCCCATATAAATAACCGGATATAAGATGAACCGTATAAGAAAATGATTTATGTGATTGTCTCTGACAGGTTCACGATCTCATTTTTCTAAATATAAAAAAATCATTCTAATTAAAATAACAATTAAGAACACCTTAAAGGACAATTCTGAGAACGACTATTAAAAGTTTAAGAACACTTTAACTCGATTCTGATAATGGCTATTCTGTAGAGACTTGAAAGTATTAATCGCTTGTTGAATTGAGTTCTCAATACTTAAAACGGGTGTTCTGTGAACATATTCAATCATGACGAATATTAATAACAACATGCAAGTCAATGGGGCAACCGGTGCAATCAGTGAAAGTTAATCACTTGGATTGCTACCTACACAAGTTTCGTATGTGCCTAGAAACATAAACGGACTTCAGCCTTAAAATTTTGATGGATCAAACTTCAAACAATGGAAGCAAAGGATGCACTTCTTTCCGACTACTCTGAACTTGGCCAGATTCAAGTACTCTTGCTAGAATTGATGCATGAAGCATGGCGGCTTCTTATGCGAAGGTTACATTCAAAATTGTTTGGTGGACCAACTTTTCAGTGTTTACAATGAGGTCGAGTCTTCCAAATATATGTGGAAGCTCTGGATAATAAATACAAGTCCATTAATGTAGGCTCTAGAAAATTTTCTACAAGAAAATTTTTCAATTGTTGATGGTAGACTCACGACCTATCATGGATCAAGTACATTAGCTACAATTGATCTTTCGAAGATCGCTAAAGAAGGAATGAAGCCTTGTAAACTTTCATAGTGAATTGCCTTATTGATAAGCTTTCACCAAGTTGACGGACTTCAAAAATTATCTTTTACAAGCAAAAGGCCTTGACGTTAGAAAATATGATTACCATGCTTGAAAATGAGTCACTAAAACGTGACAAAGAAGGGCCAATTCACACTCACAATATCAATATCACAGAGTACAAGAATAGGGGTAAAGGAAAGGCAAAATTTCAGAAATTTGGGCCGGATAAGCTTGCTCAACAAGAACCCACGAGCTTCAAGTAACAAGCTCAAAACTTCCACAAACAACAAAATTCGTTGGAAAAATGTAACTACTATGGCAAGGTATAACATAGATCCTCAGAATGTCTCATGAAGGGCATGGGAAAAATCAAGCAAACCTTTGATGAATGTTATGTAGTCACAGAAGCCAACATGGTTGAAGATAAACCCACAAAATGGTGGTATGACACATGTGCCACTACACACATGTGCGTTGATAGAGAGATAATCAGTACCTATCAAAAGTCTAAAACTGATGATCAAATGAAGATGGGAAATATCTCTCAATCCAAGATTGAAGGTACTGGAAAAGTTGTGTTGAAGATGGCTTCTGGAAGGGAGGTTACCTTGACCAACGTGAAGCATGTTCCAGACGTAAGGAAGAATCTAATTTTTGGATCTCTCATTAGTAAGCACGTATTTGGAATCAACTTCGAATTCGACCAGCTTATCCTCAAGAAGAGTGGTGTTGTATGGGAAAAGTTTTGTTAAGAATGGACTTTTCAAAATGTCTGTAATGACAGTCATTAAAAAAAAAGATGTACCTGATTCCAATGTTTCAATAAATAAGAATCCAATTGCTTATATCATTAAGTCTTCTAACATATGGCATGAAAGATTTGGACATGTAAATTATAAGTATGTGCAAAGACTAATGATTATGAACATGATCCTAAAGTACAAAATACACAAAGACAAATGTGAAGTTTTTGTCCAAGAAAAATTCACGAAAACACCATCACCTCATGTTGAATGAACAACCGAAGCTCTAGGTTTAATATGCACAGATTTGTGCGACCTGAATTATTTACAAAGCAGGGGCAGTAAAAATTCTTTGTGACTTTCATAGACGATTTCACAAGATAATACTATGCTTACTTATTGTGAAGAAAAGATGAATTTGTGGACAAATCAAAAGAGTAAAAACTCTAAATTGAAAAAAAAAACTAGAAATGACTATCAAAATAGTCAAAAAGTTATAGCGGAGGTGAATATGATGCACCTTTCGATGCATTTTTCAACTAAATGGAATTATCCATCAAACGAATGCTCCCTAATCACCAGAATCAAATGGAGTTAAGGAAATAAAGAACCAAACTCTAAAAGAAATGATGAATGCAATATTGCAGGAATCTGGTGTGGCCCCGAATTAATGGGGGGAAGCGTTGCTCACCATAAGCTATATCCTCAACAAAATACCTCATATGGTAACTTGCAAAACGCCATATGAACTTTTGAAAGGTAATGTACCTTCGTACAAATATCTCAAAGTGTGGGGGTGTCTGGCAAAAGTCGCAGTGCCACCTCCTAGAAATTTCACGATTGGATTTAAACCGTGGATGCTTTATTCATTGGTTATGCACATAATAGTAGTGTTTACGGTTTTTCGTAATTAAACTAAACCTTCCGGAGATCCATGTCAATACGATCATGGAATCATGGAATGCTTCATTTTTTGGAGAAATATTTTGTGTAAGGATAAACTATATCCTAAATGCACTCGTGAAGAAAGAGATGTGGTTACCTCCTTTGATGAGGCAAATACTTCTGGAACTGCTCTAATTGAAGCAGAAGATGTTGAAGACGAACTTAAACAAAGCCAAATAGCTTGTACGAAGAAGTCTTTTGGCGAAGATTTCATTATAGTATTTTTTAGCTGAGAATGAGTCAAAATCTTACGAGGAAGCCATGTCTAACCCTGACGCAGACTTCTGGAAAGAAGCAATCAATAGTGAACATGATTCGATATTGCAGAATCATACCTACGAGATAGTTGAGAAAATAACTCAAGGGTTTAAATCAATAGTGTTTAGATGCATGTTCAAAACCAAGTTGAAAACTGATGGCTCAGTTGATAAGCACAAGGCCAGGCTTGTGGTGCAAGGACACATACAAAAAAGGTCTAGATATATTCGGCAGTTATTCTCGTGTGACGAGAATAACTTCAATAAGGCTCTTGATTGCAATTGCAGCATTAAGAAACATGAAATCCATCAAATAGATGCTAAAAATGCCTTTATAAACAGAGAATTAGAATAGAATATATACATGAAAGAACCTGAAAGTTTTGTGGTTCCAGGGTAAGAACACAAAGTTTCGAGGCTGGTGAAGTCGTTGTATGGACTGAAACAAGCTTTGAAAAAATGGCATGACAAGTTTGAGAATTTCATGATGTCAAATGATTTATGCATCAATGAATGTTATAAATGCATTTACTACAAAAGTACTCTCAATGAGTTTTTTTTTATGCTTGTACGTAGATGAAATGCTCATTTGGCAGCAATAAAGATATCATCCAACAAACCAAGAACATGCTTAGTTGTCAGCTCGACATGAAAGACATAGGTCTTACGGATATTATTATTATTGGCATTAAGATTATAAGGAATCCTAATGGGATAACTTTATCTCACGATCATTATGCTGAAAAGATAGTGGAGAGGTTTAAGACCTACTCTAGTGGAACTGCAAAAACTCATGTAGACACTATGTTGCACTTGACCAAGAATGTAGGTAAGGTAGTGTCACAAGTGGAGTATGCACGGGTAATTGTAATTTTGATGTACTTAACCAATTGTACAAGATCTGATTTAGCGCATGCGTTTAGCGTATTAAGTCTCTACACAAGTAATCCAGGTCATACACACTGGAAAACCATAATAAATGTATTCAATTATTTGCGATACACCAAAACTTATGGATGCACTACGGTAAAGAACCATCAGTCTTGGAAGTATACAATGATACAAACTGGATGTAAGACTCAAAGAACTTGAAATCCACAAGTGGAAATGTCTTTACGCTTTCAGGTGCAACAATATCTTGAAAATCTTCCAAACAAACTTTACTGGCCAGATTTACCATGGAATCTGAGTTCATTGCTTTAGAAAAAGCACCATAAGAAGCAAATGGTTTCATAATTTCTTGAAAGATATTCCAATGTGGGAGAAACTAGTCCCTTCTCTGCGCATTCACTGCAATAGTCAATCTACTATACGAGAACTTAATACTCTATGTAATGGTAAATCGAGTCACATAAGAGGACGACATAAGACCATCAGACACTTGATCTCAACAGGTGTTATATCTACCGATTACATCAAGTCAACTGACAACCTTGCGGACCCATTTACCATAGGTTTATCAGAAGATCAAGTATTAAATTCATTGAAGCGATTGGGTTTATTGCGTATGACTAAGAAGATGTTTGATGGAAACCCTACCAACGCGATTGGAGATTCCAAGAGGTCAGTTCTAATGGACAACTAAATCAAGAAAAAATTGATTTAAGTATAAGAATTACTCAGATCCCAGGATGAAAACAATGCTTCTTGTAAGTATTTAGGGTAAAGTGGTGGCTTTTTAATGAGATAATACCATAAACATTCATATATATATATATATATATATATATATATAGAGAGAGAGAGAGAGAGAGAGATAACATGATAATTTTTGTGTATATGACAAGTACTAATGGCAATCACCTAATGAGTGTGAAATGGGGCCGCTTCTAGGAGGATGAAGATCATGCTATACTCTCCGAATTCACTCATCAAAACCAGGCAAGTTCATGGTCAAAATAAACACAACTCTACGAGAAGACGAAGCTATGTTATATCTTCTATCTCGGTTTACACAAAACTTCGGATGGTTTAAGACATCACGTTCACCTCCTGAAATGTTGATCTGACAAGTACTAACTATGAGTGGTTCAAGGCTTGAATACACTACTACCTCAGATGCAGTTAGTGTTCGCTTATACTCTCGAAAAGTCTGCCTATCTAGTCTATTGTTAAATCTAGTCAGTGGATTCTGTCAAATCTGCATAGTCTAATCGAGTATGCATTGTTTAGAGTAATTTATATCATGTGAGGGAATGTTGGAAACCAAATTTATAAGCATTTGGGCTGTGTAAATTTATGTTGTAATGTGAAGAGAAATGCGGATCATATGTCTTTTGGGCTGTAAATGAAAAGCTTCACTTAAATGAAATGAAAGAGTAAAAAAGTCTCATATTGCTTATGAAAAGAGAAATCTTTTAGTATAAATATGGTACACCCTTATCAATGCATAATAGATTGTGTGATGGAAAATGAGTGAGATGGAATATTATGTAAACCACACACACACCGTCGGGCCGGGTTTGATTATTGGGTCATGGGTCTTGGGTCTTGCTCAATATAGGCTTTTAGCCCACAATAAGATGTTTTTTGGAGCAAATTCATAACAAAATTTTTGCATAATTTTCTAGATAAATCTTAACGATTGTCTTTTAGTTAATCTCGATATATATAAACGTTTTAAATTGTGTCAAGATAATTTTGGGTATTTTAAGATAATTATTTGAATATTTCCGCAACCTCTCTCACAAGATAAATAGGAATATTTCTATAATATTCTTTACTTTAGTGTTATCCTTGACTTGGTGATCAAGCCCACTTTCCATATAAA
Source organism: Moricandia moricandioides (assembly GCA_905132885.1). Lineage (NCBI taxonomy): Eukaryota > Viridiplantae > Streptophyta > Magnoliopsida > Brassicales > Brassicaceae > Moricandia > Moricandia moricandioides. Next base: position 115,998 of record CAJHQQ010000571.1, read on the forward strand.
TAAGCGTCTAACTTCTTCATTACCATATATGCTTAAAATATTAAATGCATTAGAAAGTTCCAGAAAAAACCTAGTCATCTTAAGTAAGTCTCAAGAGTATATCGTAGATTAGAGTTCACATATTCTGTTTCAGATGCAGCGAAACAGTCTCATCGTTGTTGTATCCTGGGATTCGAAAATCGCAACAAACTGTCTCACATTACGGGTGATTTATTGAGTTAAAGAAAGAGATCAAATCTCAATTCCACGAATTCGTCTATTTTCATAATTATTTTCTAAACATTTTCTACGCTTTCTATTATTGTTTATTCGATTTCGGTTTCGTGATTTTCCAATCAAGATTTCGCGGTCATGTTGGGTTTGTGAAAGCCCATGTCCAACTTTTTATTGTCCGATTAGTACAATATTGTCCACTTTGGACCTACTAAGCAAGCCCGCATGGATTTACTTTTGGTTTCCTTCTGAAAAGGCCTTGTACTAATTAGAGTTGGACTTATTTTTATATGTTAGACACTCTTTGTCTAAACTTCTAATGTGGGACTTTGTTTGATATCTCCCATTCTCCCACTCAAACTAAGGACCACACTATCATCTTCGCACCACCTTGTACCAGTAATCGCAGGGTTTACTTTGAGAATGTTTCTCCACATCATCACAGGTTCCATGATCTTCTGACTAGTTTATACCACAAACCTCCTCTTCCAACTTGAAGGGTCCTATTCCTACTTGAAGGATATTTTGGTCTTCTTTCATATCATCGTCAAACCTCTCTGCCAATTGTTGGGTTTGTGAAAGCCCATTTCCAAATCTTTATTGTCCGATTAGTACGATATTATCCACTTTGGACCTACTAAGCAAGCCCGCAAGGATTTACTCTTGGTTTCCTTCCTTGACGGCCTCGTACTAATTAGAGTTGAACTTTTCTTTATATATTAGACACTCTTTGTCTATACTTCCAATTGTTGGATAATTCCAAGCTTGTGAAAACTTAACATATTATTAGATGTTTAATATGTTAAGAGATAAACACAATAAGAAAATCTAGAATAAGAAAAAAAAAAAGTTTTCTATTAGGTTAAGTTTGTTTTTTTCCATATCTCACATGTTAAAGGGAATTTTCTTCAGTATAAATAGTTATCTAAACAGAGAGGTATTCCATAAGATCTAAGAGAGTAGATCATAAGATATCTAAGAAAAACATTGAGAGCTTTAGTTTTGAGGAGTTTATAAAGCAATAAGAACAGTTGTTTTTTATTATTCTTTGTTCTATAGATCCTTGAATTGGTATCAGAGCTTAAGTTGAACCTTGAATTGGTATCAGAGCTTCAGGTTGGAGACTCGATCTTAGATTAAGTTGAAGCTTTGATCCTGGTGACTGTTAAGAGATCACGAACGCAAGATGGCAGACATGACTAAAGTTGCACCACTCACGAAGGACCTTGGATCCGCATCCATCCAATATAAGATGTTAAGCTCGAAAAATTATACAGATTGGTCGATGAGGGCGAAGATTATGATGCATTTTCATGAATTATGTGACACGATAGAACCTGGTTCGAATGATCAAAAGAAGAACAATGTGGCGATATCTCTTTTGTTTCAATTCATTCCCGAAAACTTGATTCTTCAAGTGGGAGAACAAGCCACTTCTAAAGACATCTAGAACGCCATCAAGTCACGACACCTTGGAGCTGTTTGTGTAAAGAAGGTGAGATTTCAGATGTTAGTCAAAGGAATATCGAGTGTAACACACGGAGAAAGTGTATGTGAAACATGTCTAGTAGGAAAGCAGATTAGACAAAAGGAGATGGTCGTAGGAATGTTGTGTGTAACATATGAAGAAAGCGTGAGTAACACCTGTATAGTAGGGAAGCAAATTAGACAATCATTACCGACTAAGGCCATGGTTCATACATCAAATCCATTGGAATTATTGCATGGAGATTTTTGTGGACGTATCACACCACCAACGCCAGCAAATAATCGTGAGGCATTCTATAGGTTCAAAAGATTTCACAGCGATAAAGGAGGATATTTTGCTTCAGATAAGTACAATCTAGGTAGTACTGATAGAGGAGGAGAGTTTGCCTTAGGTAAGTTCAATCGAGGTTGCACCGATAGAGGAGGAGAGTTTACCTCAACTGAGTTGAAGATGTCAAACTATTTGTGGATTAAAGCGGTGGTAGCCGAGTTGGAGTCTATCACAAGAAAAAAGATATGGGAGCTTGTGGATAGACCAATTATAGTGAAACCTATAAGGTTAAAGTGGGTCTACAAGATTAAAGGAACAGATGAAATCAAGATAAAATAGGAGAGTTATGTTCAAAGAATCATGTGTGACACAAAGATGGAAGTGTGTAACATGACTCACGTAGCAATGGAGTCGAGCTTAAAGATCTCAAAGGGTTAGGATGAACCATAGGTAAATGCTACAAAATACAGAAGAAGCATAGGATATTTGAGGTATCTACTTCATACAAGACAAGAAGTGTGTTACACGGTTGGTGTTCTAAGTCGATACATGCAAACTCCGGGTGTTGAGCAGAAGGCTGACATCCTTACCAAACCATTAGCAAGGATTAAGTTCAAGCAAACGAGAAGCTTAATTGGAGTCAAGAAATTGATCCCCTTAATTCAAGTTGGAATTAAGGGGGTGACTGTTGGATAATTCCAAGCTTTTGGAAACTTAACATATTATTAGATGTTTAATATGTTAAGAGATAAACACAATAAGGAAAATGAAGTTTTTCTATTAGATTATGTTTGTTTTTGATCATATCCCACATGTTAAAGAGAATTGTCTTTTACAATATATATAGATGCAGCTAACAAAAGACGGTCTTACCTTAAAAAGTTCTTACTTGAACTTAAAATGACTATTCAATATAAAATCACATTTCCTTCAAAACATTATGACCACATTTCATGCTAAAACCTTAAAATCATATTTTCTTCAAAATCATAAAATCAAAATTTTTCACCAAAACTTTTAAATCATATTTTTTATGCTTAAACTTTAGAATCTCATTTTTTTCGTAAAAACTGCAAAATAATTTTTTTCACCAAAACCCCAAGACATGTTGTTTTTGTCAAACAAAAAAAAAACTATTTTCCCTGAAAAGCTTCAAAACTACATTTTTCACTTGAAATCGAAAAACATGTTTTCTATCAAAATTTCAAAATCAGTTTTCTGCAAAAACCCACACAATTACATTTTTCCGTCAAAACAGCAAAATCACTTTTTTCTGCCCAAAATTAAAAAAAAAATATATTTTCTTTCAATCAAAAAATCAAATTTTCTCCAAACACACAAGAATTTTTTTCCGCCAAAACATGAAAATTACCTTTTCCGAAAAAACTATAAAAATTACATTTTACCGCGAAAACCAAAAAAAAAAATATTTTCTCTCGCAACTACAAAATTCATTTTCTCACAAAAACAAGAAAATCATATTTCCCCTAAAATGTAAAATCATATTACGTATCAAATCTGTTAAATCATATTTTCTCACAAAAACCGCAAAATGAGATTTTCATCGAAAATTAAAAATCATTTTCCTTTTATAAGTGCAAAATAGAATTTTCCTAAAAACAATAATCAAGTTATAAAAGACATTTTAGATGATCAATAATTAAAATAATATAGTTATGATTATAATTTGAGATATAATTAGATCGAAGTGTGAGCAATGCAAGAAAAAAATTAATTAGCGAGGGCTGTTTTCGTGGTTAATTCCTCGTAAAAGAGCTTTTACGACGAAATAACCACGAAACGGAATATGTCGTGCCACGTTCGTCGTAACGCTTATTTCCTCGCTAAACTCTCGTAACTTTACGAGAAAAGGTTTCCTCGTAAACCCGCGCCTACATTTCCTCGTAAACCCGCGCCTACATTTCCTCGTAAAAGGCATGCAATATATCCACGTACAATACACGCTAATATTTCCTCGTTAAAGACACATAAACCTTTCCTCGTAACTCACTCGCTAATATTTCCTCGTTAAACACACGTAAAATTTTTCTCTTATCTTACTCGTTAAACTTCGTCGTAACCTCCACTTAACAAATTCCTCGTCAAGCACACGGTATATTTCATAATTAATTCCACGTACATTTAACGACGAATTTACTTTGAAACCTATTTTTTCTGCAATGATAATTTAACTAATTATAATAAAATATAAAAATATATTATTTTTTTTGAAATAAAATTAAAATAATAGAAGAGAACAAAAATATTTTATAAATATTTAAGTTTTATAAAATTTATATTACAACAAAAAGAAATAAAAGAGCTAGGGGTTCTAGGGTCAGGGACTGCTGGGTCAGGGACTGCTGGGTCAGCTGGGTTTGGCGTTCTTCAACCCGAGCAACAATGGCGTTGTAGATTTGCTTGGACCTAGGATCTACAAATTTCCGAGCCTTGTTCTTGTGGGTCCTCCCGTAAAGTTCCTTATGAGATAGTAGAACTCCCATCTCTTTAGCCTAATAATATTTTTTAAAATAATTAATCAATTAAAATAGATATAATAAAGAATTTAATTAATTTAAATATTTACCATCTCTAGACGGAGACCGCCGTGTGGTGTTTGACCTGAAGAGTGAAGCATCAGCGTGTTGCCATGCTCGTCTCTTGTCAGACGGGAAGAGGAGCAGATGTTGGAGACTCTGATCGACGATGGCAAGTTCCAAGAACGTATGAGGCCATCCCACACCTCCGTTGTGAGCTAATAGGGTTTCCCGTGCTCATAACCGTCGACCAGAAAATCGTCCTTCGAGTTAGACACCGTGTCCAACAATCGCTCTTTTGCCTTTTTGACAAAAGCTTCCTTTACGTCCTTGTTTACTCCTATGGACCAACGCCATTTTTTCCCTAAACCAAATTAAAAAAATATTCACATTACTCTAAAAATATTTTAAAAATCCTAATAATTAAAACCACGTAATTTTACGAGGAAATAACCAGGCCCGTGTTTTTTTCCTCGTAAACACCACGTACGTTTACGAGGAAATAACCAGACCCATGTTTTTTCCTCGTAAAAACCACATAAGTTTACGAGGAAATAATCAGGCCCATGTTTTATTTAACGAGGAATTAACCAGTCCCCCTTTTTCGGTCCACAAGGATTTTATGAGGAAATGACTTACGAGGAATTAACCAGTCCCGCGTTTTTGGTTTACGTGGACTTTACGGGGAAATGGTCTTACGTGGAATTAACAAGGTCCGTGTTTTCTTTTTACTAGGATTTTACGAGGAAATGTTTCTAAATCTCTAAAAACCGAAACCCCAACTTCCTTAACTTATAACATCAATCTCTACGTCTTCCTAAACCTCAATCTTTAATTCTTCATAATCCCTTAAACCTCAATCTCTAATCCTCCAACAACTTCTTGCAAAGTAGTATGATGTGAACTGTGATGTTTCTTCCGTCAAACTTCCGGCAACTATAGATCCTTCAACTCTTGCGACGTTTTTAGCTTTTCCTTTCAAAGTTTTCATGGCTTGCTCATACTGATACATCCATCCGTAATGTACAGGTCCTCAAATCAATGCCTCATACGGGAGGTGGACAACTAGATGCTCCATGACGTCAAAAAATGCTGGCGGAAATATTTTCTCCAAGTTGCACAGTAAGATGGGAATGTTCTCATGAAGTTGTTGAATGATATCCTCTTTAAGAGTACGTGTGCTCAGATCCCTGACAAATGCTCCAATTATTTGCATATTTCAAAATTTAAACACCTTAGTCATATTATTTATTTGTGTATATAAAATAAATATAATTAAAGCATATGTTTAAATATATATATTACCTGCAAGTGCTTCATGTACATTTGTTGGCAGTAGCTCCGCAAATGCAAAGGAAAGTAGTCGTTGCATAAAGACAGGAGAATCATGACTCTTCATCCCTGACAACTTTTGACCTTTTTCAACACATCTCGAAAGATTTGAAACATACCCACCAGGGAACTTCACTTCTGATGCCACCCAGTTGAACAAAACCGACTTTTTTCTGATGACAATCTGAATATCGGAATTGGAACTTGTCCATTGCTTTTTATATGTAACTCACTTCTTGAGAAAATATCATGTAAGTCCAACCTCTATTTTATGTTGTCTTTCATCTTTCCTGGGACATTCAATATTGTGTTCAGGATGTTCTCAAAAAAATTCTTCTCTATATGCATCACATCGAGGTTGTGACGCAAAAGAAGATCCTTCCAATATGGCATTTCCCAAAATATACTCTTCTTGTGCCAGTTGTGCTGAACTCCATAATAAGCAGGCATATTACTGGGAACATGCCAATTACCACCACGAGGAATGGTTTCTAGAGTACTGTAGTAATCGATTTGCGCTTTGATTTTTTCTCCAGTTAAATATGGAGGAGGAGTGTCTCTCACAACCCTTTTGTGCGTGAACAGTGTCTTGTTTCTTCTGTACGGATGGTGAATGGGAAGAAATCGATGGTGACTATCGAACCAACTTGTCTTCCTACCATTCTTCAACTGAAACACATCTATCATTCCATTACAATATGGAAAATATAATCTCCCATGTGTAGTCCATCCAGACAACATCCCATATGCAGAAAAGTCACTTATCGTCCACAGAAGCATCGCTTGCATCGTAAAATTAGTTTTCATTGAACAATCATACGTCCTCATCTCTGTTGACCACAAATATTTCTACTCTTTTATCAGTGGTTGTAGAAAAACATCGAGAGATCTTTTTGGATGCTTCGGACCAGGAATCAATATGGTCATGAATAGAAACTCCCGTCGCATGCACATCTCTGGTGGCAGGTTGTATGGTGTAAGAAAGACTGGCCACAGTGAATATTGTCTGCCTGACATTCCAAATGGACTAAATCCATCTGTGCATAATCCAAGATACACATTTAGGCTATTGTTAGAGAAATCTGGATGTACATTTTTAAAATGTTTCCAAACTCTTGCATCTGATAGATGAGTCATCTCACCCTCCGTCTGAGTATGCTCGGCATGCCATCTCATCCCTCCGACAGTCTCCTCAAATTGGTACTATCTTTTCAATATGTCTGCATATGGTATGTACCACATCATTTGGCACGGTACCCTACCATGCCCTCGTCCTTGTGGTTTGAATCGTGTCTTCTTCCAGAATCGATATTATTCTAACTTCTCATCGTCTCCCCAGTAAATCATGCAATTTTCAATGCAAACGTCTATCATCTCCGAAGGCAACCCAAGACTATAAACCAATTTCTGAATCTCATAATAAGAATCAGCAAACACAATGTCTTCCGGTAAATACTTTTTAAACAAGTCTGCCCAAGTATGCATGAAATTTTCAGGTAGATTGTGATCGGTTTTAATATTCATCATTCTAGCAGCCAACGACAATTTAGAGAGACTTTCTCTACAACCACTGTAAATTGGTTGATTCGCAGCATCTAACATTTCATAAAACTTTTTTGCATCTATGTTAGGTTCTTCAGCTTCATCATGAGCTACAAATGCATCACCTGCCATATCATGAACCCTATCAAATAATCAACTGCGGGTTCAACCTGAAAATTGCTATTACTACTGCTAGCTTCATTCCCACAATTACTATAACATTCTCCATGTTGAAACCAAATATAGTAATGTGGCGTGAAACCTCTATTTATTAAATGCTGCCAAAAATTTTCTAGAGTGCTTAATTTTTAATTATTGCATTTCTGACAGGGACAGAACATCTTACCGCTTTCTTGCGTGAGCGGTGTAGAACATGCCTGATGCATAAATGTCTCCAGCCCTTCGAGATATTCTTTCGTCACTCTCCTGTTACCATCTCTGTGTGTATACATCCACCTCCGCAACTCAAAAATATTTCAATCTCCAGACTTGTTTTTTCTTTCATGTTTTCAATTTTTTCTCTCTTTTACGTTTTCAATTTTTTGGGGGGGTGTTTCATTTGAAAATCAAACATCATATTTATATGAAAATTTTGAATTTGTAGATGACATTTTACCTCGAATTTACGAAAAAAATTGGTAGGTATACACCCAACAACAAACACGTTTACAGCTAAAAAGTTGTAGGCCTCGTTGTTTCCTCGGTAGATGGTTTCCTCGTAAAGTCCACGTAACATTAGCGAGTACTTTACGAGGAAAAGCAGTATGCCGCACAATATTCTCGCTAAATAACGTCTGTTTTACGAGAAAACTTGTTTCTCGTTTATTCACGAGGATTATACGAGTTTTTATACTTTCCTCGTAATTTCCTCGTACAAAACACGTAAGTTTACGAGGTCCCATTTTCCTCGTTAAATTTCGTAGTTGAAAACTTGTTTTCTTATAGTGGAGCTTTTACTTATTTTTTATTCAAAATTCATCTAGATGAAAATGAAGATGTAAAATAATTAATCAAACGAAATAATGTTCATTTAAATAATCCTTCTAAATGAATATCCAAAAACTGAATCCAACAACATTCAAATGTATCGTTTTGATGGAACATTCAAATGGATTACCTAGATGTAAATACAAGATGAGCATACAAACAACCCCTTATGTATGTTTGGTCTCAAATGTAGTTATTTCTTGTTTAATTTAATTCTTATAGTCTTTTATAATCTTTACGTTCTGTGTAGGTAGATATTCACTTGCTTTTGCAACAGTTTTCCCATCAAAGGGATTGTACTTCACGTATGAGATATGGGTTAAAGAGACAAAAGGCAAACATGCCATAATCCACAATAACTACATTATCACTCAGTGTCGGCCTTGAGGGGAAGCAATGAAAGCTTGGGCTTCCGGCCTCAATTTGTATAATAATTTAACTGGCCACTAAAACATTAAACTTCCAAGTAGTGTAGTGGTTAATGGTCTTCTACCGGATCTCTTAGGTAAGAAGTTCAACTCCTTTTTAGTTCAATTATAGCTTTTCAAATTTTTATGACTAATAAACCTTAGTAAATAGGCATTAATTTTTAATTTGCTTCATGTCTTAGTATTATCAGGACCGGTACGGATTATCAGCTACAACGAAAAGATCAAATGACGAAAATTAAACGTCTCCGCGATTTTGGTTTATGGTAGTCCATCATCATGTACTAGGAAAATTACAGTAAACCAAAAAATGCGAAAATATTTTTGTTTGTCTCTCCATTTTCTTCTTGTTATGTTGAGATTAAATATTAATATCAATTATTTCCATCAAAGTAATAGTAATTTATATAATGATTCTTTTTGGATAATAACTGTCTAAGGATTCATTAACCAAAGAGAACAAATAGTTGAAAGACCAAAGAGTACTTTAAATTAACTAAATGGCAATCTCACAAAAGGACAACAGAAAATTATTTTATATGGTATACGGTGACAACATGTACTAAAATATTTGATTCGTAATGAATCGAGCACATGACACAGACGTGCCAACAACTAACTAGATTTGTTTTTATTTGTCTATCTTGATGAGTCATCTTCTGTTCATGCAAGCCATTGGAAGACACGCTCGTGGTGGTTAATGTACAAAGTTCTTGGATGTTGAACTTCGAAATAGGAAGCAGTTCCGCAGGTTTCCCCGCCGTTTTCGCCTTATGACGTTTAATCAACGCAATGCACGCAACACGAAACATCAAACCCACATAATGTATATAATTTTATAAAAGAACACAGTGTACGATTTGAACCCAAAAGAAAAGAGAACATAGTGTACGTTATCTCTCATTGTCGTATACATTATAAAATTAATAATAATGGAGATTGAGTATCTCTACACGTTGTTATTCCTGAACCGTGTCGCTGACTTTTTGTTTTGTTTTCTCCAATTTTTTCACCATTTTTGAATCGATCCCACATACAAAAAAAACATCAAACCAAGTTTGGTTTCATCTCCGGCTACAACAATGGCGCAGCAGCAACAACGTCCAATCTCAAACCGTCCCATTTCTTTTCTAAATCGCAACGGTCTCTTCCTCTTCCTTCTAGCTCTCTTGGTTCTCCTCGGTGTATACTTACCTTTGTCAGAGTCTCCCTTGTTCCAGTTTCAAAACAGAACCTCTTCTTCTTCGTCTTCTCCTACTTCTCCTTTCTTGGTCTCTGATTGGCGTGACTATACCCTTGCTCAAGCAGCTAAGTTTGTTGCTAAGAACGGGACGGTGGTCGTTTGCGCAGTTAGTTATCCTTTCTTGCCTTTTCTCAACAACTGGTTGATTAGCGTTTCTAGACAAAAGCATCATGAAAAAGTTCTCGTGATCGCTGAAGATTACGCTCTTCTGTACAAAGTCAACGAGAAGTGGCCTGGTCATGCTGTTCTCATTCCTCCAGCATTGGATCCTAAAGCCGCACACCATTTTGGTTCCCAGGTTAGTATGCAATGCCTATCTCTAGCTTGAACTAATATGAGATGGATCCATACAAAAATATTCGATGTTCGTTTATACCTAGTGTTATTTCACTCATTGCTAAGATCGTAAGTTTGTGAGTTCATTTTGCGTCCCCGTTTTTTTTTTTGACTAATTTTTGCATCCCCTGTTTTGATTGAATTTTAATGATATTTGTATGCCTGTTTACGGTATAACTGCTTATCAGCTCTCTTTTTGTGCCTGATAATTTTTCCCTTGAAGTTGCAACTTTAACCACAATGAATTATGATTGTTTAGTTTGGAAAAAAAAATGAACGATCTGGTTGAAGCGTACGGATCGTATGTATGTAATGCACTATATGTCCAAACTGGGATCTATTCTTCTATCCTCAGTTCGGTCCCTATTCATAACTACTATATACACACCAAAAGGGAATAATCTGCTTAAGGTGCCGGTTCTGAAACTTCTCAGGTTATAAGAGATTAAAGTATTTTGGCCATTTTAAATCTTTTTCTAAAGATCCTTTTCTATTTTTATTGTAACTGAAATATTTGTTAGAATTTTTTTAAAGTTTCTTAAGATATAATATTACTAAAGAGTAGAACAAAATAAATTCTGATATCTATTATTTTAAGTATAGTTTCTACTAGGTGTTATGCTCCCACATGCATACATAATCATGCCAAGGATAATAATTATTATATACATTATTAATTAAATATCAGCATTATTTTTTATAGTTAAAAATATTATTTTGGATAACAACACAATATATGTAAGAATTATCTTTTAAATGTATAATAAACTCATTATATAATTATATGGTATAAGAATTATATAATAAATAAATAAATTTAATTATTCAATAAGAAATGGAAACAATGACTTTAACCGCTCTAACTTTTAACATGAAAACTCATATGCGATAAAACAAAATATAATAGTATAGTATAGTATAGATGACCTGCAAACTTTTTTTTTGAAAATATTATGTTCAAACTTATCCATTAAAATTTTGTGATTATTTGTAATCATAATATTATAATTGGCACAATCAGAAATCCATTTAAGACTTCTTATAACATATTGAAGTATATATGTACATTTGTCTAAAATAATCTAATACCTCAACTAACTTTTATTTCTTTCTGCTAGAACGTTTTTTTCAAATTGTAGTTCTATAAGAAAAACAGTATGATCAATATTAGAATAAACATAACGATATATTTATATATTTACTTTGACAATTAGTATTGATTAAAAATAAATATATAAACTTGGCCCTTTCGAACTGGGAGACATAGTGCACACTGTGGTAATCTATACAAATAACTTGTCTGTGAATTGAAAAAAAAACTTCTGTGAATGTTTTAACGTATAGATAAACTAAACTTTTCCTATACTTAACGTATTGGTCCAAGCCATGTTTGATGGGCTTATACCAAGACCAGCTCTGCCCACTGTGATAATCTACACAAATATCTTGTATGTGAACAATCCGATGTTCTAACCAATTTCATTATCTCTGATTAGGGTTTCTACAATCTTACTTCTCGGAGACCACAACATCTCTTGGACATTTTGGAGCTAGGTTACAATGTCATGTACAATGATGTTGATATGGTCTGGCTACAAGATCCGTTTAACTATTTACAGGGAAGCCACGACGTATACTTTATGGATGACATGACTGCGGTATGTAACTGCACATTGTCGCATTTTAAAGTATTTGTTTATCCTTATTATCTGTTGATCTTGGTGCTGTCAGATTAAGCCTTTAAATCACTCTCATGGTTTACCACCGAGTCAAGACGGAGTGACTTATGTATGTAGCTGCATGATTTTCTTGCGTTGCACTAGTGGTGCAAAGCTTCTATTGAAGAAATGGGTGGAAGAAATTCGAGCTCAGCATTGGTCTAACACTGAAGCAAAGAAACCACATGATCAACCTGCTTTTAATCGGGCACTTCACAAAACAACTCAGGTATGTAATTGCTTCCTCTAAGTTCAACATTTACTTTCTATAACTTTGTCATAAGCTTCTTTTACCCAATTGTTGGGTTTAATGATATTAATATTTTAAATCTTTTAAGAATGCGTTATGATTCTATATTGGAAGTTAGAGGTAACCCAAAGTGAGATAAATGAACTATTACACTCACTATGATATTATTTGAGAAGTCGGTTTCTTATGTTTTGCACTCATGTTGATTTTCAAAAAAGTCAACTATACGAATATCCTAAGTGAATTAAAATTATACCTAATTGCCATTAGTACAATTATTTTGCAACATTTTTATTAATAAATTTTTAATTCTTTTTAATTTTAGTTTCCTTTTTAGAAAACCATATAAATAATAAAAAGGAAATATTATATAGTTTTTGATATATAAAATGATTTTTTTATATTTTCCTTAATACTTGGATAAAAATCTCTATAATATTAATTGATAAGTCACTTTCCTACGTTTTACGTTCAATTTGATTTTCACAAACGTCAATTGCACAGATACCCTAAATGAAATAAAAATCATACTCAATTTCTATTACTAAAAATAATATTCCTTTTTATTAATAAAGTTTTAATTATCTATTTAATTTTTAAAAAGCATATAAATAATATAAAGTAAATCTTATATAAATGTTGTATATATAAAATGTTTTTACCCAAAAACCCATACATAAAACGAAAATATCTATCAGTTTTCAAAATATATATCTTCATATATATTGAACAAAACTTGAAAAAACTTTGAAAAATAAAATGTTTTTAGATATTTTTCAATAATATTTTATAACTTATCAAAATATAACATAATTTTCAAAACATTTGAAAAATAAATTATGTAGTATATATTTTTAAAATATATTTTATAATGATTATATTTTTGATGAAATGGTTAAAAGTAATATATTTTCAAATAAAATAAATCGATACTCTAATATAATATTCCTCAAATCACTTAACAAATTAAGAGAAAAAATAGAAAACTATTAAATAATGTTTACTTAATTTTCTTAGCTATAAATTTTAGAAATAAATTTCATACATGTTGTGCGCACATCAGTTCTCACAAGATTCAGTTACAAAATTATCCTTAATGAATTAAAATTTATATCTAGTTGCCATTACTAAAATTGTTATATTTATTTTTATTCAAAAAATAATAATTATATTTTTAATTTAAATTTCCTTTTATCCAACCATATAATAATAAATGTAGATATTTAAAACACATATATATATATATATATTGAATATATAAAACGAATTTTATTTTATTGTATATCTTTTCCCTAAGCAACATAAATAAAAATAGAAATTACCTAGAAATTTTCAAAATGTATTGGTTTATATATAAATATATAATTTGAAAAATCTTAAAAATTAAAATAATTTATATTTTATTTTTTAAATAATAATTTATTTATGATTATATTTTGATCAAATGATTAAATGAATATAATTAAAAATTACTTATCATCTAAAATCATATTTCTCAAATCACATGCCAGAAAAAATAAAAAGAAATATTGAATTATATTTTACTTAATTTTCCTAGATATAATTATAAAATGTCTTCACAAATCTTAAAAAAAGTTCACTAACAAATTAATAGGAGTTAGTTATTTTATTAATATGCATATATTTACATGAATTTTATAAATAATTATAGATTATTTTTATTAGTGAAACTCCAGTATTATATTTTTTTCCTATATTTTCAAAAAAAACATATACAAAATTTTATTAGATTTATAAAATATATTTGGAACTCTAAGAAGATGAAATGAATTACATGAATCTAAGAAAATAAATATTCAATTTTAACTTATTTAAAAATAGTTTAGTTTGAAAAAAATATATGGAACTCAACATACCATACATGAACCAATCCAAATTAGTATACATGAAAACAAAAATCTAAATAAGAAGAGAACATAATGATACTTAATACAATATCATTTTTGATAATATAAATGAAAGTGACTTAAAATTTATAAACCAATATGTAATTATTTATATCCACTCGTAAGAAAATAATGATGTTTAATAAAATTTTATTTATTCATCATTAATGTAAATTATAAAATTAATTAAAATTTAGAAAAAAAAACTATTTTTATTTGATCATATTGTAAATATTTTTATTAATAGCATGGAAAAAAGAGAATCACTTAGTTGATATTAAGTTAAACATCAATAAAATTTAACTTAATATCATTGTTTAGTTTGTTAAGTCCAATTATATATTCTAAGTAAAGTGTGATTCAGTTTAAGATTGGCTGATGATATCCCACATCTTAATGGAATATTTTAGGATCACACATTAGAAGTTAGACTAAATTTTTGTACTCGGAGATTTCTAAATTTATCTACTCATGAATGCTCGATTACGACTTTGTTAGTTTCAATCTTAGATGTAAATTTTCTCTAGTCATTTCTCAACTCTTTTGTGATTTTATGTTATCCAGGTAGATGTCTACCTCCTTCCACAATCAGCTTTCCCGTCAGGAGGATTGTACTTCAATAACGAGACATGGGTTAATGAGACAAAAGGGGAACATGTGATAGTTCATAATAATTACATTGTCGGCTACGACAACAAGTTGAAACGCTTCCAAGATTTTGGTCTGTGGCTAGTCGATGATCATTCTCATGAGTCACCACTGGGAAAATTAGAGTAAAATTTGATTGCACCAAAACATTTCATCTCTTTTGATTGTTATCATGATGCTAACACATGATATCAATTATTTGCTATTTCCTTTTGCTACTCAGGTTAGTCCAAGAGCAGAATAATGAAGAGAAGAAACAGAAGGAAAGAGAGTGAAAATAAACGAAAATCAGGAGCCAAAAACGGAACTTCCTCTAGAGGATTTTTTAAATACAACAAAAATTGGATCTTAAAATTATTGCTCGAAGATGTATTCAGATACTAATTTTTTTTGCTATGATAGTAAATCAACACTGTTAGAATTTGATAAATATGGGTGAGAATAAAATCAACAGGTTTTGACTTGTCTGTTATGGTCAAGAAAGAATAGAGAACTGGTGATAGAAAGTGCATGTAACAAAGTTACTGATAATGAGAGAA
The DNA here is from genome assembly GCA_905132885.1 of Moricandia moricandioides. NCBI lineage: Eukaryota > Viridiplantae > Streptophyta > Magnoliopsida > Brassicales > Brassicaceae > Moricandia > Moricandia moricandioides. The sequence goes on from CAJHQQ010000571.1 coordinate 131,437, forward strand.
TAAAATTTTGTGGCCAAAAATATACAAGAGATTGTTGTGAGAATGGTGAACTAGAGAAGAGATTGAACGAGGATGTTCATTTCTCCTTAAGTAAATATGTTATAAGAGAGATGGCTTTAAAACCAAATACTCACTAAACAAATGAAAGAAAAAAAGACAAACAGAAGATATATATGAATTCAAAATGAGTGGCTAGGATGTGAGGATTTGAATGGAATGGTTGAGATTTTTCCTCTCTTCAAGATGCTATATAAAAGAGTGCAACATTTTCCAACAGCTTTATTTTCAAACTTTAATTGATTCTCTTTGCCTCCAACTTCTATCTTGACTTTTTTGGAGCTTGTCGACAGTCATATTAGATCGTTCCCACGTTGCTCAAGACTTTTCCAATCAGTTTGCCTAAAAAAGACTGTACAGTTAGAAGTTGTGGATGAGATGACTGTGGATCAGTTAGCTGTGGATGAGTTGCTTGTGGATAGGTCGACTGTGGATGGGTTGCTTGTGGAAGGGTTGCGAACACTTCCTTTTAACCTTTCTCTTTATTTCTTCTTTATTTCAACATATCTCCCTCAAGCTTGACCATAGGAGATCATTGGACAAGCTTGGAACTAAAAATTCTTGCCTAATCAAAAATCTAAATGTGAAAAAACTCTTTGGGATAAAACCATCACTTAGGAAAAAATGGATAAAACCATCACTTAGGGAAAAAGTGTACAAAAACTTTCAGCCTAGGAATTGGTCAGTGGGCTTAAGAGTTTTATGATAATGTTTTGGGAACTCATAAACCATGGATAATGGCCTAACTTGTGCTGGAAGGGTGAACTCCACTTCTTGCACACACCAACATCTCAGATCTTTTCTTTAGTCCACTTTGATATCTCCCTCCCTCGTGTGACTTCTTGCCATCTTCAAGAGCAGAGACTCCAAGTACCTACAACACAATGCATAACCACTTCCATCAATTCTCAAGGCATAAACCGATCAAACAACTTTTAATGATTGAAATGGTTACTCCACTTGCATATGATAGATTATGAAAGATGAGGAGTGTCCCTATGACTCTTGAACCCTCTTCTTTATAATTCTTCATTGAAACTTCATCTAGAGTATTCAACTTAATGGGAAGCTGAATGCTCCAGTCGATGAGTTTCTTCAACAGTTCTCAGCCTAGAATAGTCCCGGTTGAGAATCCCCGTTTTATGAATTCCTTGCAATGTATTTGAAGGAAAATTAGGCAATGGACGACTTGAGATCTTCAGGGTAGCTCATATCATTGCCCCTCCTCAAGCTTGATCCGAAGCATATAAGTGACGGATCTAGCTTGGTAGTGAGCAACACTGAGTTTGAAACCAAGAGCACAACAATAACAACATTTGTGCTTAAGCCAACTGATTCACACTTTTACATTTGCTTCACTGCCTTTAGACCACCGGCCTCTTAATGAATTAGGTGATGGCCTTCCTTGAGAGCATGAAGAATGAACCAGGAGCACAACAACTCTAACGTATGCGTTTAATTCCACCGGTTCTTCTTGGAGTCCTTTGGAAAATTGGTACTTAGCACTACCACACATGATTTGGGCTGATTCATAGCTTCCCACTGATACACTAAAATTGTGTCTTTCCTACTGCAAGCTAACAGTGGTAGATGTAGTAATTGAGATTCAATTCTAGAGGACCAGTTTTACACTTTGGTTTTATGAAGCTAAGACAATCGATTTAATCCAAATAAAAGAATCAAAATAAAAAAATAGCAGAGAATGAGTTGGTTTTGTTTTAGCTTATAAAACTGCTAGATTTAAATGATTCATCGGGATACTTAGGACCATGAGCTACACAACTATTCAGAGAAAACAATATGAATCAATCTCGAACTTGAACAACAAGATTAGATATACCCACTGTCATGGTGTCTACCCCTTTATCAAACATTACTAATATCTAAACATTCATTTGAATCAAGTTTGAAAATTTGATTCAATGGTTTACTATTCGCCTTAACATCAACTTTTGTTGGTTAGCAAATCGCTTGTCTATGCTTTTTTAGCAATCTAAAACACATTTGATGAATATATTAAACCTATATTCAGATGCTAAATGGCATGTTTAGCACAAACATTAAGATTAGCAATAGGTAGAGATATCAAAGAAGAACAACCCTTTGTGTCTAGCTCATTGATCTATGATCCCTAACACCCTAAATCTAACAAACAACTACTCAGCCATGAACAAAGAAAGCACATAGATATCAATTGAATAAATCATGTCTGAATCAATAATAAATAGAAAATAGGGTTTAGAAATCTTCTCCAAAGGATATAGAGATTCTTCTCCCTCAAAGTTACAAAGTATCAAACTCCCTTTCTTTGAAAAGTGGTGTGTTTCATAAGAATAATATAAAACAATGTTTTTGCAGGTCTGTGGCCCATGAGGAAAAAGGGGAATTCCTAGGTAAAATCTTGAAATATTGGAAACTTCTTTAAAAATCTCTGTCGCCAGAGCTATTGCTTCATTTGAGAGCGGCTGCACCATTGCAAAAATCTGTGTTTTTTTCCGCCTCTTTTTCTCCAACTGGTCCATCTCCCATCCAATGCAACTCCAAATCTGTAATAACTGAAAAAGGACTAATAGGACTCGATAAAAACTCAAAAAAAAAAATTAGAAAACAATGTTAGAATCTGCCAAAACACAATACATCAATTTCCCTAGACTTAGATCCTTGTTTGTCGTCAAATAATGTCAAGTATTTAAAAATGAAGGAAGGTTTGAAAAGGCGGAAACTCTCCTATTCTCTGCAACCATACTTTTACCAAAAATCTATGAACTATACAAGCAACAAAAAAAACACCCTTACTAAAACCCCACCGACTGCTTTTCAAACCGGCTCTATACTTGATATCTCAAACCTGCAAAAGCCACATTTTCCAGACAAAATTCCTTACATTCAATTAAGAGTAGCGTGAGCTTCTTGTCATAGAAATCGTTCAGGATAAACGACGCTACATATAAAACAAGCTAATTTGATGGTGGAGCTAGAGATGTTTTGGGGCTACCATTTTGATGTGGAGGATGCAGGATATCACACAAAATTACAAGAGATGATGGATCCATTGATGTTCACCACCCCTACTCAGTTTCTTCCTCTTTTTTTTCTCAATTCTAAAACTCGACACCAACACTTTCTTTTCATCTAACTAGAGACACCATTTCCTTGTTCTTACTTCTCATTCTCCATCACATTATTTTGCGTTTTTTTTTAAGATGATGTGATGAAGAAGGAGGTCATACTCATTATTTCGTACCCTTGGTGGTTCCGGTTTCACCATTTTCTGATTCTCCACTTTTCTTTCTGTTGACTGGTTCTAGAGCAGTCACTCTGTTTTGAACCACATGCTCTCTTAGAAGATATATTGTATTGTAGCAAGAATGAGTGAGAGGCTGTGTCTATCCTTCCTCTCCGGTCATTTTGCACATATCTGCATATGTGATAGTGAAAAAAATGCATGAAGGTGGAATGAAGGCTTAAGGTACAATGTGGGAAATATCTAAAGATGAGCTAGCCACTCATGATCATCAAGATAGGCAAAAAGAATAAGAAATCTTGAGTGTAATCTTGTTTCCCTGATCTAATGTCCATTATAAGAAGAATTGCACTCAAGATTAGGTTCAAGTTAAGTGGATTTAAGTTTTTCTGGTGTAACATCGACAATCCATAATTTTCTGAAGAAAAATAAGATCCAAATTCAGGGTGTTCCAAATCCGTGTGTGTGTGTCCTTTGTCTACTGCAAAGGTCGCTGAATAAGACAACTAAAAGCACAAGGGTGGTTAAGATAATCACTGAATAAGGTCCTCACTCCCAACAGGTCTTTGACTCAATAAAAAACTCAAACTAACTCAAAAAGAAACATAAAAGAAATAAATGAGTTAGTAAATGACAAACCCTCCCTCAGACTTACTTCACACCATCCTTAGTGTGAAAATAAATGAGAGAGAAGGTGTAAACAAAAATAGAAAGTTTTTTTTTTATAAGATTCTTACCTGAGTGGAGTGGGTGCTCCAAAAAGTTATGGCTGCTCGATCGTTCAGATCTTCGCCTGGAGCGGCCACTCCTTTCAGAGGGTAGGGTGATCCGTTTCTGCAACCCATAATTATCGAAGTATCTCGAGTTTTTCTGATTTTGACATGAAACTCAATAAACTAAAACTAAAAAAAAAACAAAAAGCAAAAATCCAAATGATATTTACACTCACCGGTACGTTGCCTCCCACCACCAAGCGCTTGGTTTAAGTCGCTAGCTTGACTTTGTGATAGGGCTATGTTGGGTTGGGAATGAGGGTTTGTTCCAAAATAAGCTCCACAATCAGACATATTCAGCTTTAAAACTCTACTCAACAACCGTATTACAATTACTTCTTCTTTCTTTTTTCGCTCATGTGTCAGAATAGCTCTAATTTTAGAGAATGGTTTAGAGGTACCTTTGCATTTTTTGATAAGGCCTGGGAAATGACTGTCTCTCCCAAGAATCACTTGAAGAAGGGTGGAATGGATCCTGAATATTTGAGGCTCTAGGATGGACGTGATGAACTTCACACCTAGGCTGCGAAAGACTTAGATGTTGTTTTGCTACAGCTATCTACGAGTGTAACTTTGCTTTGTTGATGCTTGATGGACAGTCACGTAAACATAAGAGTAATCTTCTAGGTGACAAATGGATGCTCAAAAAATATGAACAAGCTTGATCACGTGGGGATCAAGGTAGAAGCCCCCAAGGAGACAAAAAGAAAGCCAAAAGCTTAGGTTTTTATTAAGAAATTGCGTAGTTACATTATGTGCAAAGCTTTGGCTTACATAGACAAGACATGTAGAAAACCGAACTAAAAAAGCCCTAATCTTAATCTAAAAAGGAAAAACCAAAACTTATTTCTAGTTGGTATAAGAAAAACATAACCCTAGTCTAGAAAAAAAACTTATCTCTAATGGGTTTACAAGAAAATAGAATTACACCTAAATTAAGTAAACCAGCCAACTTGAACCAAGATGGTCGATCCTTCCACTTCTTGGGCATGTAAGGCCCTTGTTAAACATTCTACAACATATGCATGACCCATTTATCTTCTGGCCCATTCCAATTTTTCCTTAGACTCACTTGATCGATGTAAATCTTCTTTCTGGTCCAAGCCCAACTCTGGTCCATTAGCTGCTTCTTTAGCTCCATTGTTGACAATTCCATTCTCTTCCACTCATCCATGTTACAAGGTGATGATGAATGCAAACTCATGTTGGAGTGCTGATCATGCATTGGTCGTCCATCTCTTTTTGGTCGAACGGCTTTGATGGTGACAGTTGATTCAAGTAGTTCCAAGGCCGCATCAAGAGATCTTAACTTTTCTCTATCCAATATTTCATGGAATAAACCAATAAGTTCCAAACTTAACTTTTCTCTATCCAATATTTCATGGAATAAACCAATAAGTTCCACGTTTTGGAACTTAAATCACACTTTAAGCAGTGACCTAAGTGCTTCACACATGATCTTCAAATCTTTGGTTTTTAGACTGATCCAGATTGCATCAATTTTACCTCATACTCAATGGGTTTCTCATCGTCTCATCACATTTGAGGTATCAAACTCATTGTAGGATCACCCTTGACCCTTTTATTTTGGACCTTTCACCTTTTCCCTCCTATTCAGTTTCCTAGTCGCAATATGAGGATATCCATCTATGACTTCCCTAACTTCAGTTTTATCACCAACTCTTTCTTAGGAAGAATTTTTAACATTTCTCCATTAACCACTGATATGCAAGAGGCGTGTATGATGGGAGATATACTTGGGATAGCCTTGTAGAAAAATTTCTTGTTGATGTTGGAGAAGAAAACTCTTGTTGGGCATATCGATGATTGCCCCAACTGTAGCCATAAATGGTCTTCCAAAGATCAAAGGAATTTCATAATTCTTGTTAATCTCAACAACCTAAATTTCAACATAAAGAATTCAGTCCCCTACTTGGACATAAGGTAGCGAATGGTGCCATAAGGGACCGTTGTAGAGGAGTTTGCAAAAACTACAGTCATATGAGAAGGCTTAACATCCACAATTTAAGTTCATTTACAATTGTCTTTGAGACATGATTCACACTAGACCCATAGTTATTGGTTGTTGCACATCATTTGCAACAACACTTGTGACTTCTTCGGGAAATATGTTACACAATGTATGATGCGGCCATCAAACCAGTGGCTGAACCAGAGGCCAACCAGTTGCACAAATCAGCTAACCAAAGGACCAACCAGGACATGTTTTCAGTCAAAATACCATATCTCTTTAACCCGGAGGTTCTCCAGCCCGTTCATCTACGAGTATCCGAGTTTAGAAGTTGTTTCAAGCTCAAGGAAGAAGGTATCCGACCCAAACCAAATCATGGAATTCAATATGGATCTCTTATCTTTCCAACAAGCCTAGAATGAGGAGAAATGGTCACGAAATTATGAAGTTATGATCTAATCTCCAAAACCGGCCAAACCAGTGTTCCACTTGCCTCAAATGGGAGCTAGCCGGTTCAATCTTAGTCAAACCGAATCATGGCAACCAGGAGTGATTTATTATAATCTAGGAAGTATATCAAACGAAACAGGAGGAGTAGAAGTGTTCTTACCATGGACCACCAAGCACAGGATCAGGAGGATTTATTTGTGGTCACAATTACCTTATTTGGAGTCTCAAGAATTCAAACTCCTAAAGCTATAATCCTCTCAGTTTATGCACGAGTTAAGAACCCTACAATGCATCAAGAATTCAAACTCCTAAAGCTATAATCCTCTTATCCACTCAAACTGTCCAGGTTCAAAGAAACTCAAGCCAAGACCAAATCCCAAAGATATCTCTCCAATGGCTTCATTTCGATCATGATCAGCACCATTTAAGCCTTTTGTTTATTTTTATTTCCATTTTCTTCATATGACCGTTTGGTCTTTGTCTAATGTAGTGCCTTATATAAGCACACTCATTTGTACATTTTAGAGTTACCTTTAAATCAATAAAAATTAGTACCAAGAGTATTTTCAGTCAAAGAGTGTTCTTTGAGTTATTCTTTAGTTTCTAGGTGTGAGATACATTAGGAGACTATAGAGTTCTTGGTTCATATGTTCCTTGAGAGATTCAGAAGCCTTGAGACATAGATTGAGAGAATCAATCAGCACCCACGGATTGAGAGAGTCAATCGTCAACTATCCAGCAACATCCGCCATCAACCATCATCAGTCATCTTCTACCTTCAATCTATCTACCATTCCATCCTTTAACTGTTTTATTTCCTTTTTTTATCATATAATTACCTTACTATTCTATCTTGTTTCAGGTTATCTTGGACAGAATAGAACAATATCAACTCCATCGACCACCACCATCTTTATCGATTTCTCGATCATTAATATCTCATCGCCCATCACACCACCCTCGCTTCCCAGCCTGTAACATTTGGTATCAGAGCTTTAAAATCTCCGGACCCAAGTTATATCAATATTCTCTATCATCTTATAGTTTCATTCTTGCTTAGTTTGCATTTTATAAAACCGAAAACCCATAAAAATTGTCATTTGTGTCTAATTTTATTTCTGCCATTTTTTTGTTCTTGATAAAAAGAAAACTAAAGAAGAAGAAGTTGAGTTGTTTGATCCACGAAAATAATTTGAATTTTTAGTCTAGTTGTTTGCATTCATTGCCCCAGATCCCATTGCCATATTTGAGATTTTTGTATTTAGTTTATCTTCTTGTTTCCTTTTTCGATTGATTGCATTGTTTAAACTAAAAATATTTTAAAAAAAATTGTTAGCTTTGCATTACATTTTCTTTCCATTTGTTTTTCATAGAATCTCGTACTAATATTTCGTGCTTGCATAAAAAAAAACAAAAAAAGATTAATTGCATAGTTTACATCATTTGCATATTGTTGGTTAAAATCATTTGTATGCCAAGAAAAAAAAACTCAAAAAATTATGTGTTAGTTTTGCATCCCATAATTCATTTTCAGTGTATTTATTAGAATTCTCTAGTTCATCACGATCCTGCATCCATAAAACCAAAGAAAAACTCCTTTTAGTTCAGTTTATAGCATTTCAGTTAATTACTTGCATATTTATCGGTTTAGCATAAGTTGCATTGTCATTGTTCATTTGATTTACCAGCTACCTAAGGCACAAGTGTGATATATTTATCTTGAAAGGTACATCAAGTTAAGGCCATGGAGTATGAAGAAGATGATTTAAGTGAGAGCAATACCTCAGAAATAGATTGGGGAGAAGATTTGGATGACTTAAGTGATGAAGTAGAAGACCAAGAGCACCAGTCGTCTTATGAGACTGATTCTGAAATCAGTTATGAACGCCATGCTGAGGAGATTAGAGATGAACCAGAGCCTCTTGAGAAAAGTTTCACCAGGTCCATTAGTAGATGGCATAAAGAAGACACACCAATCCAACACTCATGGTCAAGACAAAGTTGTCCATGGTCAGATTATGGTGAGGAAGAGGAGGACGAATTGTATGAGGACTACAACTTCACAAAGATATCTGAGAAGAAAGTAGGCTATGGACGTGTCCCATATAGAGTACCATCTCAACCTAAACCCACCAGCACAAAGAGAGATCAACATACACCAGCCGGCCAAAAGAAAGAAGTAAGCAAAACTTCTGCTTACACATCCAACACTATAGAATTATCAGGTTCCAGCAAGAACCCTGAGGTGTATTTGAGATGGGAAATGAACATGGAGAAGTGCCTGCAGTCCAACAACATTCCCAAAGAAAAGAAGCTAGCACAAGCTGTCCAAGCCTTCACGGGGAATGCTTACAAGTGTTGGCTAAAGGAGAGCAGTCCAAACATCTACAACCCACCTGTGGTAAACTGGAGAGACCTTAAAGTCAGGATGTATAAGGAGTTTGCAGAGAATTATCAAGACCAAATGGATGCCACATCAAAGTTTCATTGTCAAGCAACACCAAGGAAAGTGATGTCTACACCGAAACCGCATACTGTCCTTAAACCAAAGAAGGCTCACGGCCATGAACCCAAGAATATGTCCTCTAGTGTACTTACACACCAAGAAGGGTCTAAGAGGTCGGGTCTGTTAGTAAAAAAAACACGTTTTCTTTTTTTCTGGCCGGTGAGGACAACAACGATGGTGGCAACAAAGTCATCAAAAGGAGCATAATTTTCTTGTCAATATTTGTGGCTGTTCACACATCTCAACCTAAATCCACCAGCACAAAGAGAGATCAACATACACCAGCCGGCCAAAAGAAAGAAGTAAGCAAAACTTCTGCTTACACATCCAACACTCTAGACTTTTCAGGTTCCAGAAAGAACCCTGAGGTGTATTTGAGATGGGAAATGAACATGGAGAAGTGTCTGCGGTCCAACAACATTCCCAAAGAAAAGAAGCTAGCACAAGCTGTCCAAGCCTTCACGGGGAATGCTTACAAGTGCTGGCTAAAGGAGAGAAGTCCAAACATCTACAACCCACCTGTGGTAAACTGGAGAGACCTTAAAGTCAGGATGTATAAGGAGTTTTCAGAGAATTATTAAGACCAATGGATGCCACATCAAAGTTTCATTGTAAAGCAACACCAAGGAAAGTGATGTCTACACCAAAACCGCATACTGTCCTTAAACCAAAGAAGGCTCACGACCATGAACCCAAGAAGATGTCCTCTAGTGTACTTACACACCAAGAAGGGTTTAAGAGGTCGGGTCTGTTAGTCAAAGAAACATGTTTTTTTTTTTCTGGATGGTGAGGACGGCAACGACGGTGGCAACAAAGTCATCAAAAGGAGCACAATTTTCTTGTCAATATTTGTGGCTGTTCACACATCCTACTTCCTCTATAAATAGCCAACGAAGGTGAACAAGTACAGCATCCCAAAAATCGCAGAGCAAAAGAGAGAACAAGAAGAGATGAAGAAGAAAGAAGCTCGTGGAAAAGAAAAAAAAATTTGTAAGAAATTAAGAGTAATTTCTTGATTGTATTTGGGATCGGGTGTGAGTTGAAAGCTTTGTAAAATTTTCCCGGGTGATAATAAAAGATCTATAGCAGGTCCGAAGACGTAGGCACATTGACCGAACTCCGTTAACAATTTTGTGTGTGTCTTCCCGCTCCCGCAAATTCTGGTTTCCCGCAAAATTTGACCCGTATTACCTAACAACTGGTATCAGATCTTGATTTACGGTGATCGGTCAAAAAAAAATTTTGGGTTACTTTTCACGTGAATAGTGATTTCGTGAATAATGAATTTTTTGGTAAAATCGGTTCGTCGACTGAGGTGTTTTAATACACGGTGGTTTCAGAAACGATGGGAGGTGAAGACGGTTCAGCGCACAGTATCGGGAAATTTGACGGTACAGATTACACATTTTGGAGAATGCAAATTGAAGATTATCTGTACGGAAAGAAGCTCCATCAACCGCTGAGAAAGAAGCCTGAGAAGATGGATCAGGATGAGTGGGAGCTCCTTGACAGACAAGTTCTGGGTGTTATAAGGTTAACATTGTCGAAAAACGTTGTTTACAACGTTGAGAAGAAGAAAACCACGGAAGGGCTCATGAAAGTTCTCTCGGATATGTATGAGAAACCTTCGGTGAATAATAAGGTGTTTCTCATGAATAAGCTCTTTCATTTGAAGATGGAAGATGGTGGTCTGGTTGCCGCACATGTGAACGAGCTCAACACGATTGTCAACCAACTGGCATCGGTTGAAATCGAGTTTGATGATGAAGTGTGAGCATTGATCTTGTTGGCATCTCTACCAAATAGTTGGGAGTCAATGCGGGCAGCGGTTAGTAATTATGTCGGTACTCAAAAGCTTAAGTTCAATGATGTTAGAGATCGTATCCTTGCTGAGGAAGTTCGTAGGATAGACTCTGGCGAGACATCAACAAGCTCTGCTTTCAACGTGGAAAACAAAGGGAGAAACCTAGAAAGAAATAACCAGAGTAATGGCAGATCGAAGTCAAAGTATGGACGGAGCCAGTCCAAATTCAGACAGCCTGCGAAATGCTGGAATTGTGGAAAGACAGGCCACATTAAGAAGAATTGTCGCGCACCACCAAAGAAGGAAAACAACAAGAGAGGTGCAGCCAATGCAGTGACACGTGAAATTACTGATGCATTGGTAGTGTATGTTGATTCACCGAGGAAAAGTGAAGCTCGTGATGCAGCTACAAATAACACCAAAGCGTCAATCTCCTATGTTGATAGCCCAGTAAATTCATGGGTGCTTGACTCAAGAGCATCGTTCCACGCAACGCCACACCACAACATTATGGAGAATTATGTTGCGGGAAATTACGGAAAGGTATATCTTGCCGATGGATTACCTTTGGACATAGTTGGTATTGGAGATATCAACCTGAAGATGTCAGACGGACGCGTGTGGAAGATTACGAAGGTTAGACATGTGCCAAAGTTGATTCGAAATCTAATCTCAGCAGGTCAACTTGATGATACGGGGCACGATGTCAATTTTGGTGGTGGAACCTGGAGAGTCAAGAAATGTTCCATGGTGGTGGCTAAAGGTTATAATAAATGCACTCTTTATATGACGACGAGTTATCAAGACACTGTTGATGTTGTCGAGAATACCAAACATACAAAGTTGTGGTACTGTAGGTTGGGGCACATGAGTGAGAAAGGGATGAAACTCATGGTGGAAAATGGCGCTCTTCCGGATTTGAAGACGGTGGATCATCAGATGTGTGAAAGTTGCATCCTTGGGAAACAGAAACGGGTTAGTTTCTCTAAAGGAGGAAGGGAGTCAAAATCTAAGAAGTTAGAGCTGGTGCACACTGATGTGTGGGGACCCGCTCCTATTGCATCGCTGGGAGGTTCGTACTACTATGTGACCTTTATTGACGACTCCACAAGGAAGGTGTGGGTCTACTTCATGAAGAACAAGTCTGAAGTGTTCTCGGTTTTCAAGAAATGGAAAGCCATGGTTGAGATTGAGACGAATCTCAAGTTGAAGTGTCTAAGGTCTGATAATGGTGGAGAGTATATCAGCGACGAGTTCAAGAGATATTGCATTGATAGTGGAATCAAGATGGAGAAGACTATTCCTGGAACGCCTCAACAGAATAGAATAACGGAAAGGATGAACCGAACCTTGAATGAGCATTCAAGGAGCATGAGACTGCACTGTGGATTGCCAAAGACGTTTTGGGCAGATGCAATCAGTACTGCCGCATTCTAAATAAACAGAGGACCGTCTGTACCATTGGTATTTAAGATCCCTGAAGAAGTTTGGAGCGGAAAGAAAGTAAACCTTTCTTATCTTAAGGTGTTTCGATGCTTAGCTTATGTTCACGTTGATGATGCTGCAAGAAGTAAATTTGACTCCAAGTCTAAGAAGTGTTACTTCATCGGTTATGGTAGTGAGGAGTTTGGTTCCGGTTTTGGGATGATGAAAATCGAAAGATCATCCGCAACAAGAATGTTGTGTTCAACGAAGAAGCATTGTATAAAGATAAGCTAAGAGAAGGCTCAGAGAAGAAAGAGCCAAAAGTTGTTGACCTAGGGGATATTCTGACACCGAAGTTGCTACAGGATACCACAACAATAGAAGAAGAAATCTCTCAAGAGGAGAGTGGTGAGGCTGATGAGAATGATGATTTTGAAGTGGTTCCATATACACCAGTAGCAGGTTACGACGGTCGAGTAGAATCATCAGAAAACCTTTAAGATTTTCTCCATCGCTCAACTACATTCTGCTCACAGATAGAGGCAAGCCTCAATTTTATGAAGAGGCTATACAAGTGGATGAGTCTATCAAGTGGGAGCTTGCAATGAACGACGAGATGGACTCGTTGTTATCCAATCACACGTGGGAGTTAGCAGAGTTGCCTAAGAAGAAAAAGGCATTGCATAACAAGTGGGTCTACCGAATAAAATAAGAACCTGATGGGAGTAAGGGCTATAAGGCGAGGCTTGTTGTAAAGGGATTCCAACAAAAAGAAGGCATTGACTACACTGAAATCTTTTCTCCTATAGTCAAACTGGTGACCATTAGAACGGTTCTTCGGCTGGTAGCACAAGAAGATTTGCATCTTCATCAGATGGATGCAAAGGCAACATTTCTTCACAGTGATTTAGATGAAGAAATTTATATGAAGCAACCTGAAGGCTTTGAAATCAAAGGGAAAGAAAGCCTTGTTTGCAAGCTTAAGAGGAGTTTGTACGGTTTGAAGCAAGCTCCAAGACAGTGGTATAAATGATTTGACAGCTTTATTAAAAGTGCAAGTTTCTTGAGGTGTGAAGCTGACCATTGTTGTTACTTCAAGAGGTTTGAAGAGTCCTACTTGATATTGCTCCTATATGTGGATGACATGCTGATAGTAGGAGCAGACTTGCAAGAGATCAATAGCTTGAAGACAAAACTCTCAGAAGAGTTTGCGATCAAAGACCTTGGAGAAGCAAGACAGATTCTAGGGATGATAATCAGTAGAAGCAAGGAAGGTCTTAAGTTATCCCAAGAGGATATGTGAAGAAAGTCCTCAAGAGGTTTAGCATGGATGACGCGAAGCCAGTCAGTACTCCCCTAGCAAATCATTTTCGGTTATCTAGAGAACAGTCTCCAGAGACGGAAGACGAGATGGAAAATATGGATAAGGTTCCATATGCTTCTACTATAGGCAGCCTAATTTACGCGATAATATATACAAGGCCAGACATTGCACATGCAGTGAGAGTTGTTAGCAGATTTATGAGCAATCCAGGAAAGGAGCATTGGGAAGCCGTGAAGTGGATTTTCAGATATCTGAAAGGAAACCCAAGTTTGTCGCTATGTTTCACGAAGTCTGAGATGGGATTGCAGGGATATGTTGATGCTGACAACGGAGGTGACGTTGACAGCACGAAGAGCACAACCAGGTATGTCTACACTTTTGGTGGTACTGCAATTTGTTGGGTTTCAAAGTTGCAGAAAATCATAGCTCTGTCAAGCTGTGAAGCTGAGTATGTTGCGGTAACGGAGGCAACAAAAGAGATGATGTGGTTACAATCATTTCTAGAAGAGCTAGGTCATGGTAAAGAAAAAGGTGTATTGTACTGTGATAGTAAAAGTGCCATTGATTTGGCAAAGAATCCGGTTTACCATGCTCAGACAAAGCACATAAATCATCGGTATCATTTCATCAGATCAGCGTTAGAATATGAAATGCTGGTGCTTGAGAAGATCCCAAGAAGTAAGAATCCGACAGACATGCTGACGAAGGTCGTGCCGTGTGAGAAGCTGAGGTTGTGTGCAACCTCAGTTGGCTTGTTGGAGTAAGAAGCCGGGAAGACCTGCTACATTGATCAAGGTGTGAAGACAGATTAAAATAAGTCTTCAAGTGGGAGATTGTTAGTCAAAGAAACACGTTTTCTTTTTTTTTCTGGCCGGTGAGGACGGCAACGATGGTGGCAACAAAGTCATCAAAAGGAGCACAATTTTCTTGTAAATATTTGTGGCTGTTCACACATCCTACTTCCTCTATAAATAGCCAGCGAAGGTGAAGAAGTAAAGCATCCCAAAAATCTCAGAGCAAAAGAGAGAAAAAGAAGAGAGGAAGAAGAAAGAAACTCGTGGGAAAGAAAAAAAAATCTTTTTTGTAAGAAATTAAGAGTAATTTCTTGAGTTTATTTGGTATCGGGTGTGAGTTGAAAGTTTTGTAAAATTTTCCCAGGTGATAACAAAAGATCTGTAGCAGGTTCGGAGAAGTAGGCATGATTGACCGAACTCCATTTATAATTTTGTGTGTGTCTTCCCGCTCCCGCAAATTCTGGTTTCCCGCAAAATTTGACCCGTATTTCCTAACAGGGTCAATCAAACCAGGTTCGGCCAGAGCCAATCACCCCTACCTGAGCTGCAAAGGTTACAAGAGATGTGTAAAAAGCTCAAGGAGACTCTAAAAATCAAGGAGGAGCACACATCAAAGCAAGGTAACTCTTCTGACCTTATGAAACCCAAGAACCCAACTTGTTATAGATGCCATAAGCGTGGGCATTTTGCTGGTATTTGTCCATCTAAGAAAACTTTGAATGAAACATCATTAGGAGAGAAAACTGAAATATTGAAAATCAGTGATAGTTTAATTCAATCTGATTTGTTGGTTCTCAATACTTGTATAATGCACTTGTCTATGCCAAAATGTGTTAATGCAGGTCCTAAGGAGCATGAGTCCATTAAAGAGGAGCCACCAGGAGTAACTCTTGTGATGGACCAGAATAAAGCTCAAGACATAAGGCAATACATGTTGCCTAAGGAGATCAATTCCTAGGCATCCACACTGCCCAATCCGACCAGCACTATACCAGGTATGATCCAAGACCAAGATACAATCAGTAAAACTAACTTGTGTGTTTATGGTACAGCAAGACCAAGTATGGATCATTGGATTCAAAAGAGTAATGAGCATAATATTTCCAACAAATGGAGGCAGGCTACAAGCCAAAGTCTTACAACTCAAGAGAGTGAACCACAAGAAAGTGAGGCCACGAATGTCTGTGACATAATGCCTGAAACCACCCCAAGAGAAGACCAAAGTCACGAGATCATTCTTGAGCCAATTCAAAGGTTGAAGGTAAAGCTAGAACCATTGATTTCCAAAGTACGAGAACTCAAAGTAAGTTTTATTCTAGACCAGTGTTTTCTTTTTAACTCCATGACAAGATTAATGCACTTGTCTTTTCCAAGGGGTTTTTAAACAAGTTTAGGAATCCATAAGGAGTGCACAGCCCAGATTAAAGGGGCACCAGTTCTGATGTTAGAAGGAAGAAACACTAAGAGTACACAAGATGCCAAAGAGCCAATCATTCTTCCACTTGCTGAAATTACTTGGATAAATCAAAACCTTACTTGTCCCATTTATCAAAACCCAAGAATAGATATAATGTACTTGCTTCCTGCCAAAAGTGTTGAATTTATTTCAGGAACATAGGCTAAGGACAACATGGATGATCCACACAAGGAGATCACAAGGTGTTTAAAGGAGAAACTGAAACAAGAAGTTGTCATCAGCAACATCTTGATTCCAGGCGATCCAGAAGATAAAAAATCACCCAAAAGAGTTCCATATCAAAACAGAGGAGTATTCCTGTCGTTCCAACTGAAAGGAGAACCACCAAATGTGCCACCAAAGAACAAACCAGTAAAATACCAAGGTAAGTCCCTAGAATCTCAAAGGAAGATGAAACATGACTTGCTCTGTATTGGTGCAGGTTACCCAGTTTCGAGGTCGAAACTTTTTCGAGGGGGAGGGTATGATGCGGCCATCAAACCAGTAGCTGAACCAGAGGCCAACCAGTTGCACAAATCAGCTAACCAAAGGACCAACCAGAACATGTGTTCAGTCAAAACACCATATCTCTTCAACCCGGAAGATTTTGCCATGAAACTAATTTTAATGCATTCTAAACTCAAGAAGGAGTCAACCCCAATTGGAATAATCTTCAAAGCTACTCGGACCAGGATGATATGAATTTTACAAACCAGAGGTTCTCCAGCCTGTTCATCTGCGAGTATCCGAGTTTATAAGTTGTTTCAAGCCAAAGAAAGAATGTATCCGACCAAATCAAATCATGTACTTCAAGATGGATCTCTAAGATTTCCAAAAAGCTCAGAATGAGGAGAAATGGTCAAGGAATTATGAATTTATGATCCAATATCCAAAACCGTCCAAACCAGTGCTACACTTGCCTCAAATGGGAGCTAGCCGGTTCAATCTTAGTCAAACCGAATCATGGCGACAAGGAGTGATTTATTACCATCTAGGAAGTATATCCAACGATCCAGGAGGAGTACAAGCGTTCTTACCATGGACCACCAAGCACAGGATCAGGAGGATCTATTTGTGGTCACAATTACCTTATTTGGAGTCTCAAGAATTCAAACTCCTAAAGCTATAATCCTCTCAGTTTATGCACGAGTTAAGAACCCTACAATGCATCCAGAAGGTTCCCAGGAAGTCCTCTTATCCACTCAAACCGTCCAGGTTCAAAGAAACTCAAGCCAAGACCAAATCCCAAAGACATCTCTCCAATGGCTTCATTTCAATCATGATCAACACCATTTAAGCCTTTTGTTTATTTTTATTTCCATTTTCTTCATATGACCGTTTGGTCTTTTTATAATGTCGTGCCCTATATAAGCACACTCATTTGTACATTTTAGAGTTACCTTTCAATCAATAAAAATCAGTACCAAGAGTATTTTTAGTTAAAGAGTGTTTTTTGAGTTATTCTTTAGTTTCTAGGTGTGAGATACATTAGGAGACTATAGAATTCGTGGTTCATAGGTTCCTTGAGAGAATCAGAAGCCTTGAGACACAAATTTAGAGAGTCAATCAGCACCCACAGATTGAGAGAGTCAATCATCAACTATCCAGCAACATCCGTCATCAACCATCATCAATCATCTTCTACCTTCAATCCATCTACCATTCCATCCTTTCACTCTTTTATTTCCTTTGTTCTTATTTTGTTTATCATATCATTACCTTAATATTCTATCTTGTTTCAGGTTATCTTGGACGGAATAGAACAATAGCAACTCAATCGACCACCACCATCTTTATTGATTTCTAGATCAATACCATCTCATCGCCCATCACACCACCCTCGCTTCCTAGCCTGTAACAATGTATCACCTATTTCAGCAACTTCTTCAATTCTTCTCTTAAATCCAGATTCATCCATAAAATGAGATATATGACTCAATCCATCATGCATAGACACGCTTGGTTCTCTGTGAGTTCAAAGAGTGGAAATTTATCTTCGATGAAAGATATATCTCTTAGAGAGACAATTTCTTCTCTTGTGTCCAAATCCAACATACTCCACCTTTTCTTTGCATAAGGTTACCGATAAAACACACACTTTCTACTACGACTATGAAACGTGTCGCCATGACGCTTCTGATTATGAGCATATGCAAGACATCCAAAGATCTGTATCTCACGATATGTAGGAGTCTTGCCAAATAATATCTCGCAAGGGCGTCTTCCCTTTTGTATCTCACACGGAGTTTTGTTGATTAAATGTGTTGCACCCAACACAAAGTGATCCCAAAATCCGTTAAGCAAACTCGCTTGAAACCTCAAAGCTCATGCCACATTCAATATATGTCTATGTTTTCTCTATTTTCTTTCATTCTGTTGAGGTGTACCCACACATGAAGTCTAATGAACCACTCCCAATCGATGAAAATAATTTGTCATTCTAAAGAACTCGCTACCATTATCACTCCGTACAATTTTCATCTACTATTAAATTGTCTCTAAACTAAAGCAGCATAATCCATTATAGTTCTTTCAACCTGAGTCTTGCCCACAAGAAGAAACACCTATACAGCTCTAGAATAATCATCCACAATCATAAGAAAGTAAAAGAAACCACTTAAGTTAGGCTTCTGATACTGTCTCCAAAGATCACAATGTATCATCTCAAAACACTCTTTGCTTTTAGTTGAACTCAGCGAAAACTCACTTCAACATTGCTTAGTTTTGAAGCATATGTCACACAAAGATACACCTATACTTCCACTATCAACACCAAATAATTTTTTGATTACCTTTTTAGAGGCATGTCTCACCCTCTTATGTCAAACTTCTAGTAATTCGACCTTATTCTCTTGTTTAACACTTCAATTATGTCTAATAATTTGAAGAAAATGTAATCTTTCTCTTCTTAGGCCGAGCTTAGTGTGCGGAATTGTTGATCCGAACACCTGAGCAGAGCAGTTGGCATTGGAGCCGAGTGGCTGAGCCGAATGACGACCTCTCAAGCCAAGCTTTTAGAACTGCTCAAGTATTATCGGCCAAGTCTTTATTTTCAGTGGACATTGGAGAGGCAATTCAACAGTTATCGTCTATTTTATGCAAACCACTCGAACAGACGGTCGTGATTAATGTACTTATTTCTTGGATTTTCCTTTTTCTGTAACTGTATTTCTTGGATTGTTGAACTTCGAAATAGATGCATTTCCGCAAATGTCGCTCATTTTCGCATTATTGTAACGTTTTATCTACACATATAAATGCACGGCATATGATACATAAAATAATGCACATTGTTTATATAAAAGAAAACATAAAATAGTGAACGTTATCTCCTAACGAGGTATACATTTTTAAAATGATAATAATGAAGATGGAGTATCTTTACACGTTCTCATTCCTGAAGCATGATCTCTGACTTTTCTTGTTTTTCATATTTTCCCATTCTTGAATCCGATCCAAACTTACGAAAATTTCTCTGGCTACAACAATGGTGCAGCAGCAACAACGTCTAATCTCAAAGCGTCCCATTTCTCTTCTAAGCCACAATTGTCTCCTTCTCCTCCCCCTTCTAGCTCTCTTCGTTCTCCTCGGTGTATACTTACCTTTGTCTGAAGCGCCATTATTCCTGTTTTCAAAAAGAACCTCTTCTTCTTCTTCTTCTTCTCCTCCTTTTCTGGTCTCTGACTGGCGCGACTATACCCTTTCCCAAGCTGCCAAGTTTGTGGCTAAGAACGGGACAGTGATTGTCTGCTCAGTTAGTTATCCTTTATTGCCTTTTCTCAACAACTGGTTAATTAGCATTTCTAGACAAAAGCATCATGAAAAAGTTCTCGTGATCGCTGAAGATTACGATCTTCTGTACAAAGTCAACGAGAAGTGGCCTGGCCATGCTGTTCTCATTCCTCCAGCGTTGGATCCTAAAACCGCACACAATTATGGTTCTCAGGTACATTGAGAGGTTTCACCTTTTTGTATCCTTTGCATATCTCTAGCTTTGTGATAATATGAGATTGATCCTTATAATGGTCTTGGATGTTCGTTTATTAGCTAGTGTTATTTTACTGATTACTCGGATCATAACTATGTGAGATTATTTTGCATTCCCTGTTTTCATCGAAAGATTTTTGTATCCCCTGTTTTAAGGTAGCCGCTTATAAATTTTGTAATAATCATGAATGGGTATTGGTTCTATTTCAATTTATCATTATGCTAGTAGGTGTATTACTTACAAAGAGGTGAAATAGAGTAATTATAACATAGTTAATCATCTATATAAATTTTTGTTCAATTTTAATTATGGTTTTCTTACACATTGGCCATCGAAATTAACGAGTATTTTTTTTATAGAAACTAGTATTGTTATCAATATACTTAATACATTCCATATATTTTGATACTACTTTTTCAGTTTACTACAAAAATCTATTACATCAATCATTTTTTTACTTCTTTTAGCTAGAATACTTTTTAGAACTCTAGCTCTATAGAAATCATTATTACCAATATTAGAGTAAGCATAATAATATATTTCTCTTTTTTTTTTCTTTTGATAGTTATTGATTACTATTATTTTTGATAGTATTACTGCTTATGTTGTTAATATTATATTTGATTAAAAAATAAAATAAAACGGTAACTTGGACCTATTTTCTGTTTACTAATCTGTTTCTTTCTAATATGATAATTATTTTAGAACTATATGAAAAACGAGGAAAAGAAGATTGAACTCGAAAACAATAGCATACGTAGTTTGAGACAACCTGAACCAACTAAACTTTTCATATAAGTCCCTAAAAACATTTAAAGATATTGGCCTTAAACACATGCTTGATCTTAATTATACAAGATCGGCTCTGCCCACTATGATAGTCAACGTAAATAACTTGTATGTGAATAACCTGATCTTCTAAGTTCTAACCAGTTTTTTTAAAAGGTTCTAACCAATTTTATTTGATCTGATTAGGGTTTCTACAACCTTACATCTCGGAGGCCACAACATCTTTTGGACATTTTGGACCTAGGTTACAATGTTATGTACAATGATGTTGATATTGTCTGGCTACAAGATCCGTTCAATTATTTACAGGGAAGCCACGATGTATACTTCATGGATGACATGACTGCGGTATGTAACTGCACACTGTCACATTTTAGAATGTTTATTAATTTATCCTTACTCTTCGGTGATTTTGGTGCTGTCAGATTAAGCCTTTAAACCACCCCCATGATTTACCACCTCTGAATCGAAAGGGAGTGACTAATGTATGTAGCTGCATGATTTACTTGCGTTGTACTAATGGTGCAAAGCTTCTGTTGAAGAAATGGGTTGAAGAAATTCGAGCTCAACATTGGTCTGAAGAAAGAAAACCACATGATCAACCTGCTTTTAATCGGGCACTTCACAAAACAAGTCATCAGGTATGTAATTGCTTCCTCAAAGTTCCATAAATCAATTTCAATAGACTTGTCCCAAGTTTAGTTTACCCAATTGTTGGATTTAATGATATTATATAAGGCATCTTTCTGGCATGATTATTTAAAATTATATATATATATATATATAAAGTAGAAGAGAGAGAAATATTTCAAAAAAATAATAATAATCATAGTTCTCAATTTTATTGGTTGAATTTTAACTTACTTTAAATTTAAATATAATGATTAAATAATAATCAATATTATGATGAGATACATTCTTGAGTTTCTAACTACTAATTATTTTAAGTAAGAAAAAAAATGAGATATTGGTGTGAACGGGTTTAAAACATAAAAACAAAAATACTTGGCTGTATTCATACTGCCCGTTAGAGAGACAGGGAGATCATGGCCTGGTTTGTATACCAAACAAAATCGGTCATGTGAAGAAGTGAGAGTCAATTAGACTTCTTTTTTTCTAGACGGCTAGGTTTAGAGTTTCGTGTGTCTTATTCAATAAAAATAGAGTTTTTATTTAGGATTACAATAATTTAGAAAATAAGTAGACTTGAAAATTAAGTAAATATAAGATTTCGAATGAAAAAAGCAGATCAAACGGAATAAATAAAGATCAAGTGGAATAAATACATATCAAACGATCATTCAAGTGAGATGCAGATCAACAAGTTACTATAGTTTTGAATGGCAAAAATAGTTCAAATAAAACATATTTGTTTAATTACAATAAAACATATCAAAACATATAATATATAAATATAATAAATATAAAAAAATAAATATTGCACTAAAACTAAGTTATTGAAATTTTAAAGTTAAATATTAAAACATTAATGAAATATATCTCTTCTATTAGTATACATATTTCAATTATATTACTATATATTTGCATAATACATATGAAAATTAAAACACACATTATAAATATAATAATTGAAATAAATTTAAAAATTATTTCACAAAAATAATAAGTGAAATAAGTAGATCAATGATAGTTTTATATTATTAAAGCTGTAACTAAAATAAAATGGATATCATGTATTTATAAAAGTCCAAATAAATATATTGTCGTTCACCTGCTACACCATTCAAAGCATAATACATTTCATAAGGGTATCATATAATATTCATAACCCAGATGATGCTTTTAAAGCTTAAATGTCAAATGTGTTATTATTCTTAATTAAAAGTTAAAAGAGTCCTAAAGTAAGAAAAATGAATCAATTTATTTATTATCAATCGATTTTGAATTACATGTCTGTGACATTTAACATGATATAAAATATAGTTTGTTAAGTTAAACCAGCGGTTTAGTAAGATATGTTCTAGGAGTTAAAAGGAGTAATTTTTTCCGAGTTTGGCGGATGAAGACCATCTCGATATAACGTGTTAAGATCACACATTAGTAGTTAAGCTAAATTTTTGTTACTTCGAGATTTCTAACTTTATCTACTCATGAACGTTCGATTACGACTTTCGTTTCAATCTCAAAGGTAAATTTTCACTACTTGTCTATTATTAACTCTTCTTTCTTTTAATATTTATTATCCAGGTAGATGTCTACTTGCTTCCACAATCAGCTTTCCCGTCAGGAGGATTGTACTTTAAGAACAAGGCATGGGTTCATGAGACAAAGGGGAAACATGCGATAGTTCACAATAACTACATTGTCGGTTACAACCAAAAAATGAAACGTTTCCAAGATTTTGGTCTATGGCTAGTCGATGATCATTCTCACGAGTCACCACTGGGAAAATTAGAGTAAAACTTGATTGCACCAAGACATTTGTCCTCTCTCTCTCTCTCTCTCTCTCTCTCTCTCTCTCTCTCTCTCTCTCTCTCTCTCTCTCTCTCTCTCTCTCTCTCTCTCTCTCTCTCTCTCTCTCTCTCTCTCTCTCTCTCTCTCTCTCTTGTTATCATGAGGCTAACACGCAATATCAATCATTTGCGCTCTCTCTTCGCTACTCAGGTTAGTTCAACAGCAGAAAATTTGAGGGAGGAAACTGAAGAAAAAGGGAGAAAATAAACGAAAAACACGAGTCAATAATAAAAATTTCTCTAGGAGGATTTTTTACATACAACACATATTTGATCTTAAAATTATTACACGAAGATGTATTCAGATACGGTTTATTTGCTTTGGCAGTAATCACTATAATATAACAATATCTCTAGATAATCACACTTTTGCATTTTCAATATTTTTGGAGGTTTTTTTTCAACCATTAGATTAAGAAACTGAAGTTGGGTATTACATAAGAGGGCCACTTAGTCCATGAGACAAAGATGACTTTCATGGCTTATCTGCTGGCCCATTTATGGTACATGGAATGTAGGTAAATCGACAAACGAGAAAGGTAGACACAAAGAAAAGATGTCTGATAAGACTTCGAAAAGGTCTATTGTCAAAAGAAAAATAAACACTCAAGCAAAAGGATCGGAGGTTAAGGTTCTTGGTGAGTGAGATTTGGGTGATTGTTATCGCTTTAAGATACCTTGGGTACTAAGGAATACTTCATACACAAGTTGTGTGTTGATTAAACAAGATTGTGAAGTGTGTTTAAGTAATTTCTAATAAACTTATTATCAGAAGAATAATCTTGCATTGCAACATACTTCATATAGTCTATGTTCTAGGTTTTTCATTTAATATCAAAGCAAACAACCTTTTCGATTCTGAATATCGTCTATATGTTGAGATCTTCGGAATTTCATGGAAAATATAAAGGAGCTAATTGCGGTTCAAAAGCCGATTATGCTAGATGGTGGTAACTTTGGTCACTGAAAATTTCGGATGCGGCCTTTCATTCACGCAATTAATGAAGAGGCTTGGTCAGCAGTCACCAATGGTTGAACAGAGCCAACTATGTTTGAAGAAAGGAAGAAGGAGGTCACTAAGCCTCTGAGACAATGGAAAACCAAAGAAAACAATGCGACTAATTTCTACTCCAAGGCTATATCCACTATCTTCTCAGCGTGGATGCTGACCAGATCATCCAAAGATGCGAATCTGCTAAAACTGCTTGAGATAATCTTGTCAAAATCTTTGAAGAAGACACGAGTGTCAAATGAAAACGTCTGGATCACACTACACAAAAAGGGCAGTGATAACACATTATAATAGCGTTGTTTCCAGAACTGTTATGAAAGATCAATTTTTTTTTCAGTTCATATTAATAGCAGATTATTACGTATTTTGTAAAATTAGTGAGCGAGAACTAATTCCGCCAATACTTAGATAAAAATTAAGCAAGCACCAAATACATAATTTGTTTTCTCTGGGTATGATAACATTTCGATACTTATGTTAAAAAAAATTAGTGTCAGTACTGAGACTTGAAAAAAAAAGAGAGTCAAAGATGGAACTCACTCTCGAAACATAAACCATATCTCCGACACCGAGACTCTATTTCCAAAACCAAGAATATATCGCTTTCTCTTCTTCTCCTAATCCACATAACAATGACATTGACAAGAGGATGATGACCAGAATTGGTGAATGGATCCAAGCTCAGTTAGGTCGGATCAAGGAAGAAACCCTCCGACTTTCCACCATCCGTGAAGTCATTTTCTCTTTCTCTCTCTCTTTTTCTCTCTCTCTCTCTATATATATATATATATCCCTCGCTCTCTTTGTTTTGAATCTGACATCGTTTTGACAGAGGCGAACCCACAAAGTAGCTTCTCTTCCTCAGTAGCGGAGACGGAGAAGACAAAGGAAAAGGACGACGACAAAGACGGTGAAGATATACAAGCGCTAGTGGTTCGTTCATCCGGCATTCACCATCACAACCAGAAGGGTACCTGCCTGGGAAAAGACTTTAGGCGAGATGCTTGCGAATCATCTCACCAACCGATTCTTCTGTGAAATCTGCAGCAAAGGATGTCAACGCCATCAGAATCTTCAGCTTCACCATCGTAGTCACAACCGTTCATGGAAACTTTGATAGAGATCGAGTAAAGAAGTGAGGAAGAAAGTCCAAGGAAACTTCAACAGAGATCTCTTTCTAGGTGCTGTTTTAAACTCCAAAGAAAGTTTGGTCATTTTTTCTGAATTTTACCAACTTGTAGATTGACTATGATCAGGAAATTATGACTGAGTTCTGTAATGGACCATAGTCGCGGAAAAGACGATTTGATCAGAAAATATCAGAATCTTAGTATGACCGAATCTGGTAATGGAACATGGTCTGGATAAGACGACAATGTCCGAGAAGGGACATGGGTCGCAGTAAAACCTAGTCTAGGAAGAGACTATGGATAGGTTTAGATAGTCCGGTCCAGGAAGGGACCAAGCCACAAAACGATCACGTCCAAGAATGGACCAGGATCATGGTAAGAAGATCGAGTCCGAGGAAGGACCAGGATCGCAATATGATCGAATCCATGAATGGACCAGGATCAGGTTTGCACGATCTAGTAGAATGAGGGACCAAGATCACACTATGACTAAGTCTGGGATGGAAAAAAAAGTCGAGTAAAAGATTATTTAGTCAGCAGTGACTAAGATCACCGTATGACCAAACCGGGAAGGGCTGTGGTTGGGCAAATGGTAATCAAGTTCGTTGGGACTTGGATCACCAATGAATAAGTCCATGATGTACCTAAACATCAAAACAATCTGTTAGAACTTGTGGTAGGATGAGCAGCCTAACCATTGGATTATGTCCACTGAGACTTGACTGGTACATCGATTAGCTTAGCATTGGTAAATCCACAAAGACTCGAGTGGTGCAGCAAGTGACATAAGGACTGGAATCGATCTAGGTGTTTTACTATGATGTATGATCTAGTCATTATTAACTAGGATCATGTGATACTTGAATGCGTCCAGAATGGGACAAGGTCGAGACATTAAGACCAAGTGTTGATAAGACTAGGGTCTGGATTAGAAGATCAAGTTGGAAGGACTATGATCGAAAAGAAGAAAGTCTAAGAAAGAGAAACCCTTAGAAACTATATAGACTTGGTGAGTACCATGACAGCAACCTGGGAAATTGGATCCGGTACCACAAGTTGTGTCTTGGAAAAATTATGGCAATGATGGACCCTTGACTGCAGAAAACTAGTCAAGTATTGGTGTCATGAGTTCCCAAAAATGATGGACCACTTGGGTTGGATTAAATGATCCTACAGCCAAGTGGGGAAGACTTGTTACATTGATAATCAAAGTTATGATCAGTGAGAAAGATCATGGAGCAAGATGAAATTAATTTGGTTAAAGAAACCAATCAAGTTTGTTACATGTCAGTGATATGACTAAGTTCAATTGGGAACTAGTCAAGATAGAAGGTCTGATTACCACCGAATTCGAGGATTAATTCCTCTTAAGTGGGGGAGACTTGTCACATCCATGTTCTTGGCACTTCACATAGGGCCTATTTTTTAGGGAAAACATGTATGGCTTGGTTCTGATCATGGGAAATTGGTCATGAACATGATATGATGAAGGGAACAACTGAGAAAGCTTAGTCATGGTCGAGAACTAGACCATCGGACTAGGACGAGTGGAATGTGATAAAGAGAACGAGCGGGACGAGATGGAGTAGATGAACTACACACTGGATGAGCTGAAGTAGCTGAGCTACCCACTTGACGAGCTGGAGTAGCTAAGATATCCAGTGTATCAGCTGCACACTTACTGATCAGCTCACACTAGCTGAACTACTAGTTAAGCTAGCTGGAAAAGCTGGCGATCAGCTCAACTTAGCTGACTAACTTGGTCGGGTACTGACCTAGCTGGGTGCTCTGAAACTCCAGGTGGCTAGTGGGATAGGTCAAGGGTGGTTGGTAACTGCCATGGCCAAAGGGTGCGATCTAGACCATTAATTTAATCAATGGCCAGGATTGATGACTAAAGGGGTGAAACCCTTAGAAAAGAAACTGCCATTTCTCCAATAAAAGAAGGGTCATTCCGTGGGTTTGCAGGACGTCCATGGCTTTCTCTTACAGCCTAAGACATAGAGAAACACGTGGAAAGAGAGGGAAGGCTACAAAGCCCAAGACTGAGGCTCATGGAAGGCAAAGTAAGGCCGGTCCATGGGGATCAAGAGAGGATGATGTGTGGTATGTCCATGATCGTGATTGTATTGACACACATGCCTAAAGGTTAATTTCAGAGCCTTAAACACACGAAAATGTGGAGGGGGAAGGAGAGAGGCCGGATTAAACATATCCAAGGCTGAGATGCACATGAATGCAAGAAGGAGACTGTTTTATAGGCGATCAAAGGGGAAGTGATGCACGATCCTATGATGGGTTTGATCATAGTTGACATCACCCAAGGCCTTCTCCAGATCCTTAGAAGAAACAAAAATAAACCAGAGAAAAGGCGGATTGTCGGACTGATCTGTCCATGACCGAGACTACTTCAAAGGCAGATGCCCTTAGATAAGCAGATTCGCGGGTGATCAAGGGCAAGTGATGAACAACCCATGTATGGGTGTTATCGTTGCTGGAAGAACACCTTTCTGGTAATATTTGGATAAGAGGATCATGGACGTCCAGGGTAAGGAAGAGTCACAAGATCCTTCACCGTCAAGTGTAAGGTAACCGATTCAAGATTACTTCTTGGATCATAATTTTGTCTTGTGTAGAAATAATCATGAACAAGCATGACACGTCTCTGGAATACAAGAGACCGTGATGAGAATAGAGGATCTGAGACATAGAGGATTAGATGGGATCGTGGTTGTGTTGAATCGCCCATGGTAGTTAGATGCTATGCATCGGGTAGAGATCTATAGCTGTCATGGGTTATGGTGAGTAGATTATGGTGTGGACTATGGATCCAAATCATGGAAAGGGAATCACCTGTAACAGGTGTTAACCTTGAATACATGTTGAGTCTTCGATCATGGATCCGACTGATGTACATAGAGATAAACCAACATAGGTGAAGAAGCATGAGCAGCTAGAAGGATAAATGTTTATGCAAACTAGTAGTACATTCATTATGGATCACAGATCGTAGTATTGTTTGATAGACTGGAGCGGGTCTGATCCAGAGGGATTAAGACCATCTCATAAGCCATATTGATGGTGATAATTGTTCATTAGCCAAAAGGTGTGAATGAGCCTTACCAAAAGGGTGTGACGGTTAAGAAAACATATGCATGTGAATTGTATATGATATGGATCAACCTCGATTGTAGTCCAAGCATGGGATCTTCAAAGAAGGCCGAGCATGGACTGATCATGATTGGATACAGTCGCCATGGTCCAAGGACAATGAGTCGAGTGGTGGTACTGAGTTGATTAGAGGATGTGTTGGTTGGAAGATATAATGGATTTGGGCTTGTTGGAGTTGTTGTCTCCATGGACTCGTCGGATCCAAGTCGTGTGGAATGGATGGTTGATTTACTTTGGACTGATGGGTATGGTTGGACAGGAATCTAGATCCTGAGGGTAGCATACATGATTAATGTGATCATAGTATATGAGTCGGAAGGGCCATACACATGATCACATAGCATTGAAGACTTCTCTAATGGTTACTTAGTCTGTGGAGATGGTTGGTTGAATGAATAAGTACCCAAATTGAATGGCTTATGTAGGTCCGAAGATAAGGACCAAGAATAGACTCACTGTATGAGAATGGTCCAGGAAACAAGTAAGAACAAGGCGGTTCAATGAAGGGCCGATGAGCTAACAAGCTCCATGGATGTGGCAAATGTAAGATCTAGCAATACTTTCATATATTAGATAGAATGGTCTAGGGGAATGGAACTTCAGATTAGGATGACTGAAACCGAGTTATGGACTGATCTATAAGCTGAATGGTAGTTAACTGAAATAACTAAAGCATAGATGATTAGACCGGACAAGTGTTTGATTGGACTAGATCAAGGTTTGATAAAAGATATTTTGCTGCCTATAAGTATGAATGATCTCAGCTATAAATGACTAAGGAAGTCTTTAGATAAGGTCTAAGTAAATCCTCGCCTAAATGGGCAAACTTATAGAATAGGGGTTAAAAATAAAGAGGTTTTTTCAGTAAGTGGCGTGAACGACGTAAAGCTTCGATTGCGGCTTAAAAATAAAGAGGGGTTGGGTCTTACAATAAGAGTCCTATGGAATTTTTGAAAAGACATAAAAATCTGTTAGAGCTGGGCACCTAAACTTTAAACAACACTTTGTTTCACACTGATAAAGTAGCAACTAGCAATCATTAGACATGGGACATCATAAAACCAGTTGACAAATCTCGTTAGAGAACCCGTGAATCTTAACAGTCTCTTGTGTGTTCAAAAGACTCTTGGGATCTGTGATATCTAGATCGTAGACATAGCCCTCATAAGGTTGGCCTTAGAGTAAATAGAATTCCAAAAGTTTATGTTTTTCATGTGGAAAGTCTCAACCTACTATAGTAACTTAGTCAAAGTTTCACTTTAGTCTCTATATGATAAACATTCAGTTTGTATCTGGTTGATACCACAGTTTGAGTTTGAGTCTAATCATTGTTTGGACGGATATAAAGTGAGCTAGGCTAAGCAAATTCACTACCATTGGTAATACCTAATATACACGAAGTACTCTTTGATGATGTAGTTGGTGTAATGTTACGAATGTGTACGATGAAATTCTCAAGACTCACTATATCATGTTAAAGAGAAAGCCGACATGTGTTTATATAAAAAAAAATTGTGAGTTAAGGGACAGTGTGACATCCTCCTACGATAAGAAGTGCCAAGACTAGATCCTTTTTCCAAACTAAACTTGATACAAGCTGAGTACTAAAGGAAATATGCAATACACATGTTCGATATGAATGCACCTCAGCTGAGAAACAAAATATCTTTGTAAAGGAAAAATAGTAGTACCATCAAGTGGTGTAAAATTGATCTTTAGATGTGGGCAAGATGATTCAGTAGTAGGTGAGGAAATTTTTGTCTAAGTAAAGGGGTGTAAGGATACATCTTGTCAAAGGTAAAAGATGTCTTATGGATTTCTGATGAGTTATACTTCACTTGCATTTTGAAATTTTGAGTGTGTCGATGTGGCTTTGTCCTATAATATATGTGTTTAATCAGTTGTATTTTGCCTAACATCTTGTTTTAAGTATTCATAAACATTTGAACTATAATAAGGACTTTAAAAATGTTGGCTTCTAATAATGTTGCTCTATGCGATAGGCTTTTAAGTGTTCCGCACATGTCACATGTCATTCCAAGATCTCAAGTGCTCTTATCGGCCACAAACTCAACTAATCATCAGAAGTTCAAAGCCGTGAAATGAATCTAACAGTCTCTGATTGGTTAATTTTATACAATGCTCATCTCAAATACTGCAATTTGTGTTTGAAAGGGTTACTGACTCAAGGTATCATGTTTCCATTAGTGGTCTCTCTTCAAAATGTTAGTAACTTCATCAGTATCATTGGATGGAGAGCGAAAATCACGAATATCAAAGGCTTCTCTCCCATCTTTGTCAGAGAGTTTATTGCGAATCTTGACAGATCTGGTAACCAAATCAATATTTTGATTAAAATCTTTGAGCTCTCTCTGTTGATGATCAGTCGTGTGTTTGGTACGTATATTGGTGGAAATTATCGAGGATTGAAATTGCCAGATTTAGATCACTTTGTAGCAATTCTTACTGGTGGTTTTCGCAATAAGTGGGAAGAATTTCAAATGAAAGATCTAGGTCCGAAATACAAGGTTGTGTATGACGTCAACAACAAAAGTTGGATTTTCGGATTCGATTCAAAAGATCTGGTCAAACAATGTCTGAGAATTCTAAGTACTCTTGTCATGAGAAAGAGAGTTGACTTTGGCAGTTTGGTGTACACACATATTTATGATCTAGATACCTAATCTGATGAGTTTCCGAACATTGTGTTTCCCAATGTTATCCATCATGTGTTGGCTCATCAACAAAATGTGCTTCACTTGATTTGTGATGACAAGTTGGTTGGCCGTCGAAAATATGTGGGAGTTTCCAGAATCACCAAAGAGTGTGGTGAATAAAAATAATCAAGTAACATCATAAGGGGTCATGTGATGATGGTTTTTGTCTGACAAGTCACTCATTCAAGGAGAGATGCGTGTAGGATGGGTGACTTGTAAAAACCTCTTAAATCTTTTGTGTGAGACAATCTGAAAACTTGTTTACTTTTTTATATTTGAACATATCGTGAGATATATTTGTGATCTATGTATGCATTTTTGGTGATATTGTGGATTCTTGGATTCATGCATATGATTGTGGTTCGTTTAGAGATATTTACTATGTTTTGCAGGTTGAGAAATGAGGTGACGTGTGCAGAAAAAACATGGAGAGATTATAATCTCAAGTATGTTGGGGAGATGTTACCAGTTTGGCAATTAAGAGAATGAGAAGATTGAATTCGTTTTGGATGTAGAGAAGCTGAAGATTGCAATCTTCGCATACATGATATAGCCGCGAAGAATATGGAAAAAGTATATTCGAGATTTTGGAAAAATACTTGAAGCATACTGAAGTGTGATTAGGTCATCCGCCGAAAGAAAAAGAAGCACACAAGCAAAAGGATCTGAGGTTGAGGTTCCTGGTGAGTGAGATTTAGGTGAGAAAAGTGATTGTTATTGCTTTACGATACCTAGGGTAGTTAGGAATCGTTCAGTCATGATACACAAGTTGTGTGTAGTCACATAAGAGATTAAACAAGACTGTAAATTTTGTTTAACTAATTTCTAATAAAGGTAAAGTTCTAGTATTTTCACTAAGTGAGCCCAAGGGAGATAACATGGAACATGGATGCTCTGATCGGAAGTCCCTCATTCAGAAGTGCAGAAGAAACGTGTTCCTGGTACCTAGAGCCTTTTTAGGTTACCAATCATGAAAGATCAAGGTGAAGATCTAGGCCAGGCATGCCTTCTTTGTATTCGATATCCAAGAAGCATCAATGTTACGGATTATCGTAGTTGGTGGGATATACTGAAGTAGCTCTGCATGCATTTGAGACGATAGCGAAGAAACCGATGGAGAAGTCTAGACATTAGTCCACTATATAGCCACCGATAGGGTCTTAGATATGGTGTTGATTAGAGAAATGAATCTATTTTCGAAGAGGAGAAGATTCCTCGAGTTCCAAATTTCCCAAGCAACCCAAGGAAAGAAATTGATCTGACTGCTCGTTGAAGGCAAGTTGATCCGATGTTGAGATGACTCGATTTCAGATCTAAAATAAGAAGCTAGGTTTGAATCAAAGGCTAATGACCATGTGGTTAGGTTCCAAACCTCTTTGGAGAAGTTACAGTGGAAGAACAAATGGAGCATGGTTTCGTGGGTACCGCATCGGTAGCAGTAGGTATTTGTCAGAACACCATGATGCCGGAGTTTTGCGCATGTGGGATAGAGTATTAGAGAACTTTCCACATAAAGAGTTGTACCTTCGGTAGAAGTTGAGTTTTTCAGACATGTTTAAGCCAATTTGAAGTTCACGGGGATATTGGGAATACTGGGAGATGGGAGAGGGACTTTTTCTCCCAAACGAATGGACATATAACCAAATTTGGAGGAATAAGATCCTGATGGGTGAAGAAGCCACACAAATCTATCTTCAATACCAGAAGTGCTGTATTGGATAAGGAGGATGTTGTCTATGAGGTTCGGGAAATGCTTTTCCAATGCATCTTTGTTCCAGGTACATGTTTTCTTGTCATGATGTCTGAAACATAGGGGTCTGAATCATCCAAAGTTATGGGTCCACTGGCCGATAGGGGTGTTGGCACTGAAAACAACGGCTCATGCCAGAGTTTTGTGGAGTTCCTGTTTCTAATTACTTTTCCTAGATGTCTAATCAAGAAATCCCTGCCTTTAGTTATGCCATGCCATCCCTGGGAATCCCAGCTGGCACAACGTATGATAGGATGAATTGTCGATCAAGGAATTTGAAGAGTTATAGAGACATGTTCTTAGATCGATAAAAGAATTTTTTACGATAGCTTTTTCGAGACCAACATCTTGTTTGATAGATTTAATCGAATCACATAAGGAATAAGGAAAACTCTAATTTTATTATCGAAAGTATGTAGGAGATGACGTTCTATGCTTGTTTATATAACCAACTCCCCGTCGACAATGCACAAGGGAAGAGGATTTTCACGACTAAAGCAATTAGGAAACAAAGAAAAAAAAAGGAAAAACATCAAAAAACCAAAACCTAAAAGTTATATTGCCGCCACTTCTAAGGATGCCGCTGCATCATGAGCCTACTGCAAAGGGTTCTTAAAGTAGGAATTAATTAGGTTGTTGAAACCGTATGTGAATGAAGAACAAGACTAAGAATAACTCTATTGTATTAAGCTCTTAAGGCAAAACTCACTCAAAAAACCTTAACTCCCTCAAACTCATACCATCCGATCATAACTCGATGGATGTATATTTATAGCTAAACATATTTCCTAATCAACAAAGATAACTATGCTTATAGATAACTCCTAAACAACATATCTATCTTTATCTCAAACTCAACTTAGATTAGGATTTATCTTTAGCTTGCTTCCCAAGTCTCTAGGCTTTATCCAATAGCTTCAAGCTTAGCCTAACATACTCCCCCTTAAGCTTGAAGTTATCCTGCACTGCATCATGAACTCCGATGAGCCCTCTCATCTCTGAAAACCTGGTCCTTCCAAGTCCTTTAGTCAAAACGTCCGCTTTCTGCAGTCTCCCTGCAACATGCTCAACCTCCACTTGACCATTCTCCACACACTCCCTTATAAAATGATATCTTCGATGGATGTGTTTAGAACGGCCATGAAAAACAGGGTTCTTAGTAAGAGAGATTGCAGACTTGTTATCCACGCGAATGGTCACAGTCTTGCATTCTTCACCCGTGATCTCACTAAGGAGCTCTTGCAGCCATATAGCCTGCTTTGCAGCCTCGGTAGCTGCCATGAACTCAGCTTCACAAGATGACAAAGCCACACTGTCTTGCTTCTGAGAACACCAGGTGATGGGACTTTCGTTGAGGAAGAAAATGTGTCCTGTTGTGCTTCTTCCATCGTCATCGTCTACAGTCAAAGAACTGTCACTGTAACCTGTCAGCTTGACCGTTTGTGATCTCTTGTAAGTGAGCCCATAGGTGCTGGTTCCACGCAAATACCTTAGGACCTGCTTCAATGCTGCCTCGTGTGTGACCTTAGGACTAAGCATATAACGACTGAGAACTCCAATGCTATATGACAGATCAGGACGCGTGTGAATTAGGTACCGTAGACATCCAATACTCCTTCTGTACTTCTTCTCATCAACGCTCTTCTCTTCAATGGCCTTTGATAACTTCAGGTTCATGTCCATAGGTACGTGAGTAGCATTGCAGTCATCCATGCCTGTCTCACCAAGAATTCGTACTGCATATCTCTCCTGTCTCAGTGTGATGCCTTCTCTGTGTTGTTCAACCTCAATACCCAAGTAGTAGGTAAGCATGCCCAAGTCGCTCATCTCGAACTTCAGACTCATCTCAGCTTTGAACTCACATATCATATCCACACTTGATCCCGTAACCAGTAAGTCGTCGACGTATACTGCAACCACAAGAAGCTTATCATTCTTCTTCCTTCGGTATAGTGAAGCTTCCTTGGAGCACCGTGTAAAGCTCAGCTCCTGCAATATCTTGTTTAACTTGTAGTTCCAGGCTCTTGGCGCCTGTTTGAGACCGTAAAGTGCCTTAGAAAGCTTGTATACCTTCTCTTCGCTCCCCTCTACTTCAAAGCCCTCAGGCTGCCTTATATAAACCTCCTCCTTAAGATCCCCGTGGAGAAAGGCAGTCTTTACATCGAGATGATGCACTTCCCAGCCATGTGATGCTGCCAAAGCAATTATGAGACGTATGGTTTCAATCCTTGCCACCGGTGCGAACACCTCATCATAATCAATACCATGTCTCTGCACATACCCCTTTGCAACGAGTCTTGCTTTGTACTTGTTCACACTGCCATCGGGATTCCTCTTAAGCTTGAAGACCCACTTGAGTCCGATGGCTTTAGCACCTGCAGGTAGATCAACTAGAAGCCACGTCTGATTCTTCTCAATTGAGGCTATCTCTTCCTCACAAGCTCTTATCCATACCTTCGACTTTCTAGCCTCTGAAAAATCCCACGGCTCCTCATTTAGAGACATCAACAACCATTCACTTTCTGCTTCAGCCATAAGAACATAATCAGACAAATACTCAGGGACTGTTCTGATTCTCTGAGAACGTCTCAGCTCTGGAGCTTCATGCGTCTCCTCCTCATCAGCATCTGATATCTCTACTGTCTCTGTCTCAACTTGTTTCTCTTCACTACTCTAGCTTTCTCAACGATTGCAGTATTCTTATCTGTAGAGACTACATCGAACTCAGATTCCATGAGTCCTCTGTTTCCAAAGTCTCCAAGGTCAATACTGAGAGCACCTGCACCATTCTTCTCTACTTGATCGTTCCAATTCCATCTTTCTTCCTCCATAAAGACAACGTCCCTACTTACTGTAATTCTCTTAGTTGTTGGATGAAACAGACGGTAAGCCTTGGTGCCAGGTTCCGTTCCAAGGTATACTAGAGCATGTGATCTATCATCAAGCTTCTTCCTGTGAGGAGCTTCGGTTCTTGCGTACCCGACACACCCGAACACTCTCAGATGAGACACATTCGGTTTACTGCCCTTAAACATATCATAGGGTGTCTGAGACACAAGAGTTCTGGTTGTTGCACGGTTAATGAGGTATGTCACATGTCTAACAGCTTCTCCCCACATATAGTTAGGGACACTCATGTGTTTCAGAATGCTCCTGGTCATCTCTAGTATCGTCCTGTTTCTCCTCTCCACCACGCCATTCTGTTGCGGTGAGTAGGGTGCAGTCAGGTGCCTTTGTATCCCGTTCTCTTCACAGAAGCTATTAAACTCGATAGACGTAAACTCTCCTCCCCTATCAGTTCTCAACGTCTTGATAGTAGTTCCTGTTTCTTGCTCTATCAGTGCTTT
Organism: Moricandia moricandioides; assembly: GCA_905132885.1. NCBI lineage: Eukaryota > Viridiplantae > Streptophyta > Magnoliopsida > Brassicales > Brassicaceae > Moricandia > Moricandia moricandioides. Next base: position 167,620 of record CAJHQQ010000571.1, read on the forward strand.
AAACTTCTTGAACTTCCCAAAAGCCTCACTCTTCTCCTTTAGCAAAATTGTCCACATGTAGCGAGAGTGATCATCAATTATAACAAAAACGTACTTGTTTCCACCAATCGTTGGAGGACTAATTGGACCACAGAGATCCCCATGTAACAGCTCAAGTCGTTTCAATGCTCTGAAATTTGTTGCTTGTGGAAACGGCTTCCTTGCTTGTTTGCCAAGTAAGCAAGAGATGCACGTATTCTTGGTGATTTCCATCTTAGGTATTCCTGTCACAAGCTCCTTGTCGACCATTAGTTTTATGTTGTCGTAGTTGATGTGCCCCAATCTAGCATGCCACTTGCTTGACTCATCTGACGTGATCACTTGCAAACACTTTGCACTTTCAGCCTCCAACACTACCTTATACAGTCGATTTCTCCCTCTGCAACTCTGTATCAACAGTCTCCCATTCCGATCATATAAGAACAGGAGATTCTCCTTCATTCTAACTTCACAGTTTGCCTCAGTAGCTTGTCCTAAGCTTATGATATTGCTCCTAAGAGCCGGGATAAAGTATACATTCGACATCGTCTTCTTTACTCCATCTTCGAGCAGAAAAGTAACAGACCCCTTTCCTTTGATGTCAATGCGCGAGTCATCTCCAAACCTAACCTTTCCCGTGATGCTCTCATCAAGTGTAGTGAAGTAAGAGCGTTCTCCAGTCATGTGATTGCTAGCACCATTGTCTAGATACCACACATTGCTCTTATCAATGCTTGTCTCAAACGTGTTGAGCTTCACCTTCTCTTCATTGAGAAACACCACCTCGTTTATCATCAACTCATCAGCTCCATGTGTTTCTTCTTCTCCTTTTGTTTCTTGAGCCTCTTGAAGTTTCAGCAGACGATCTGGACAGTCGGATGCGTAATGTCCCAACTTATCACATCGATAACAAGTGATCTTTGATGCATCTCTCGGTTCTCGTACATAATTGTAACGACCACGACCTCTTCCTCGGTTAGCAAACCTTCCTCCACGTCCTCTGTATTCACCATTGTAGCCACGAGTAGATGGCTGTTCTGCATACATCAACGAGTTCTGTTCTTCGTGTGTCTCTTCTTCTTCATTGACACGCTTTTCATAAGCCTTTAGACGTCCGATGATGTCCTCAAAACTGGTAGTCTTGAGGTCCAGAACCTGCTCCAGTGCAGCAACGATGCTTATATATTTCTTCCGAGGAAGACTCTTCAGAAACTTCTTAACAAGTTTAGGTTCTTCTATCTCTTCTCCAAGAGCAGAACACTTCGATGATATCTCTGAGATCCTGCTTGAGAACTCATCAATGGTCTCCTTATCTTTCATCTTGAGTCGATCGAAATCAGACATAAGTGTTTGTAAACGCGCCTCCTTAACCCTATCGGCTCCCATGTGTCTTGTCTTAATGGCGTCCCAAACTTTCTTAGCTGTGTCCAGTCCACCAATTTGCAGAACTAGACTCTCAGGAATATATTGAATCAGAAGTGCCATGGCCATGTTGTTTTTCTTCACGTCGCCTCCTTCTTCTTCAACAAGTTCCCACACCTCATGTACTTTCAACAATATCTTCATCTTGATTGCCCAAACTGTATAGTTTGTGTTGCTCAAGATAGGGCACTTGATCGATGATGACCCGGTGTCCTTTTGCTTTGTCGTAACCACTTGTAGATCTCCCATGGTTTCAACTTTGTAGCTCTGATACCACGTGTTGAAACCGTATGTGAATGAAGAACAAGACTAAGAATAACTCTCTTGTATTAAGCTCTTAAGGCAAAACTCACTCAAAAAACCTTAACTCCCTCAAACTCATACCATCCGATCATAACTCGATGGATGTATATTTATAGCTAAACATATTTCCTAATCAACAAAGATAACTATGCTTATAGATAACTCCTAAACAACATATCTATCTTTATCTCAAACTCAACTTAGATTAAGATTTATCTTTAGCTTGCTTCCCAAGTCTCTAGGCTTTATCCAATAGCTTCAAGCTTAGCCCAACATAGGTGACAATACTTTCCTAAAAGTATTATGGATAAGAGGCAATAAGAAATATTTTGGAGGTTAACAAATCAATTAATGAAAAAATGAAAACAATCAAAATAGTTTGTTTTATACAATTCAGCATTTTAGTGGCACACATAGACAAACCATTTTTCAACTAAATGACACATCTAAAATTTCAATGCAACAACCAATATTATTTCACCGTTCCAACTTCATCTTCCATGTTAGAGATCTTTACCACTACAATGTAAACATCTTCTGATTTTCTGCTTTCTTATGTTTATTATTTGTCGTATATATTTCACAAAGCTCTTAAAAATTTGATACGATGAATCTGGTTTGATTATTAACGGGGGAATTGGCAACAATAACCATGAAAACAAATTATAACTAACTAAGTGACCTTAGATATACAATGGCTAGATTATTAAAATAGCCTTTTTCAATGGAGTGTAGACTGTGTAGTGTATAAGGATTAAGGAGATAAAATTCTGAAAAAGTATTTTTTTTTTTCTTAAATTCTGAAAATTAATGTATATACATTTAAATAGGCTTTTCAATGGGATTTGTACTTTCAGAGAAATGATGATTTAGTGAAGGAAGCAAAGATGACATATTTTTCTGAAGGAAACGATTCTAAAGGGCCTGTGGTTTCAAAGAAATGATCAATAGAGAAGAAGGCAAAAGAGACATGGTTTGCTAGATTGATGATGTTAGGTCTTAAAATAAGAGAAAGCTGTTGAGTGTTAGATTACAATATCAAAACGACCTCAACCATTATTTTTTAAAAACGATGTTTAAGAAATCTCTAGGCGGTAGTTAGGCGTTTTATAGAGTATTAGTGACTAGACGGATTATTTGGGGCCTAGGCGAGGTCTGGCTGTTAACAAAATATTGGTTTATTTTATATGTATGACATTTATATGAAATATTGTAATTTTTAAATAAAAATATAAAATTATTGTGATAAATTACAAAATTAGATATGTAAAACAAAAGAAATTAAACAAATATGTGGATCTATACTAATATTATTGCTTAAATTAACATGTATAGACTAATTTAGATTGATTTTAACCAATTTTAACTGATTTTGAATAATTTAAATTGATTTGCATTGTATAAATCGAATTTAAAAAAAAAAAAATATTTTCGGATAAAACTGAGTTGTCGCCTAAAAGGGGGCTTAGGCGCTGCCTAAACCGATTTTTAGAACCTTGCTTAAAAATTATATCATCAGCAAACATAAAAATGGGTTGGCTATTATATAGAAGTCATATTAGTTTCGTAGTAATATTCATTTATAGTTTTTTTTGAAAGATGTAATATCGAATGTACATTATCAATAAATAATGATGGATTAAATGATCTTATTAAAATATTTGATTTGAAGTAAATAGTTTGAATATTCTTCTTTGTGACCACTTTAGAGCATCGTCATTAGAGGATACTCAATCGGTTTTTTTGAAACACAACTTACTTTCATATTAATTTTCCACTGTTCGATTATAATAGCTTGAGAGAATTATACATGCTCTATGATTCAAAGCATAACGACAAAACCAGAACGAAGCTTGAATGCGTCAATACAGTTTTCACAACAAAGTCCGACAGTAGGAAGACAGTCACATAAGGTGACATTGAAAACCACTCCTCAC